>CM055909.1:27279545-27462045 GCA_029582155.1 Panopea generosa | reverse complement strand
AACAACTACTACTACTACTACTACTACTACTACTACTACTACTACTATTACTACTACTACTACTACTATTACTATTACTACCACCACCACTACAACTACTACTACCACTTCGATTACCATACTAGTACTACTACTACTACTACTACTACTACTACTACAACTACTTCTGCTACCACGACCACCATCACTTCTACTACTACTACTACTACTACTACTACTACTACTTCTACTACTACTACTACTACTACTACTACTACTTCTACTACTACTACTACTACTACTACTACTACTACTACTACTATCACTATCAGTTTCTAATACTAATTTTGTTTCTATTTATGTTCATAAAAAATAACGTCTGTTAATTGAATGCAAATACGGCGAACAGGAAAATGACAGGAGCGGATCCAGAACTTCAGATTGGGGCGCTCTTGGGGGCGCAATACAAAATCTGAACGGGCTGACAATTTTTTAGTAGAAATATAGTGGATTTTAATAAAATATGGGAGTTTAGAGGGGGCCGAGCGACCGTTTATTAAGAGTAAATCCGCCATTGAATAGTCACCCTGCTACAATAGCAAATCACATATCACATCTCTCGGTCCAATGCTGCTTTAAATGAAGCGGTTTTACAAGTCATTTACCACCGTCTTTATAGGGTTTTGATTTACATGCGACCCAGGACTGACCTGTTAACTTGGGCATATAAAACTATGACAAGGTTAATTTGAGTGTAAATATAATTTATCACTTTTGACATGTTTGAAAGTGAAACGATAAGAGAAAGAAAAAATAACTTTTTACTCTAAATATTTAAAATTTTAATATGATATACGTGCACATGATTGGGCTTAAAGCAACACATCCACGTTTGAACTTTAAAAAAAAGATTAATTGAGTTATGAGCACATTTCCCATACAAACATATGATCAATTAGCTGTATATGAGCATATAAACACAATCCCGAACAAAATGATGCCCAAATTATAATGCGTGACTAACACTTTATAAAACAAGCGTGTAACTCACCCGAGTCAAAAACAATTGTCAAAATGACTTTCAAGGCAGGTAAAGTACACTACGCACTAAAACGTGAAGTTTTTTAATACGACTCGCATAATTCAATTTGAAGCAAAGTTGGAATCCTCGGCAATTAAAAAATAATTTATAAAGCGTTTGTCACGCTTTATAATTTGAACATCTTTTTTTATAATTCTAAAGCGTTCTGGATAGTGTTTGTTAGCACATATACAGCTCACTGACCATATATTTATGTATGGGAAATGTGCTCGCAACTCAATTGAATTTTTTTTTTAAAAAGTTTAAACGTGGATGTGTTGCTTTAATTTGGTTGTTAGCAATCTGGGCAAATTATGGAATTCTTAAATATCTAGTTATTGACGTGTTATGGACATCATAAATTAAGCTCGTTTAATCTTGACATATCCGGTCAGATACTCCCACGTAAACCAGTAACATTTCAGGGTTACTATGAAAAATAGCAATAAACCCGAGCATGCATGTACACGTAGTTTGTACTGTAAAGGAGGAAACATTTACGACAGTTCTGTCTTCAACGTGCCATACTGCTATACTGCTATGTCGGAATCGATTTTACTCAAGTTTTCTAATCAGAAACATTTTTGCATCCATGGACGTTAATCTTGATCAACTTCGATGCTTGCTTTTCTAAAATACATTATATTCTAAGTCTTGATCATCTTTGACGCTCGCTTTTCTAAAATACATCATTCTATTCTTAGTCTTGATCATCTTCGACGCTCGCTTTTCTAAAATACATTATTCTATTTTTAGCCTTGATCATCTTCGGCGTCCGCTTTTCAAAAAACAAAAAAAAGGTTTGACTCAGGAAGTATAATTATCTGGTATTTGCCACATAAAACACCTAATTTGATTTCGGAACATGAGTATAGACATAAACATCTACACGATATAAATTGAATTAAATCTACTATGGCAACAGTAGGGGCAGAGGTAGTCCGATTGTTTGAATCAATCAATTAGAAACTTTACCCGAATAAAATTACAGTTTTTTTTTTCAAAAAAGAAATTATCAAGATGTTTTTTAAACTGTTAAAACTGTTGTTTTTTTCTATAAAAAGACGACCATAAGTATGTCAAAGATTACCATACGCATCTCTAAGGTGACAATAAGTAAGTCAAAGATGATCATACACATGTCTAAGATGATCATTAATATGCGGGGGAAATGCGATGCTTTTCAGCCATCTACCTAATTATGCTCATGTCCAAAACAACAAAAATAAGAATCTACTAACTTATCAGCAGATTTTTTATTTTAAATTTGCGTCATGGTTATAAACATTTTTCAGTTTAAACTTCATCAAAATGGCAATATGTCCCTTTAATATAAAATAGAGATGGGTATATAGTACGAAACGTCAAATATTGAATTTTGTTTTAGTTGTATTTTGTCATGTATCTTTACTTTTTTAAAGCCATTACAATACATTACAAATCCAGACCTCGCTGTTATAAGATATTATTGACACTTTAACAAAAATCCCAGGATTAATACAAAACATAAGTGAAAGTGCAAACTCTTCAATCCGCCACGATTCTGAAAGTATTAATGCAGATTTGTAGTAGAAAGTTAAAAATAGTTGCCCGTCTGTTAGTCCGATCGCCCATCCATCCATCCACCCATCGATACTGCCCATGCTCAATGTTGAGCATCACGGAAGATGGGGGAGTTGGCGACTTGCATAGATCAGCGGCTAACAAAAAATAACAAGTAGGTCTATGCAAAGTCACTTTAAACTGTAAAACTATATACAAAGAGTAAAGGTAGCTGTCAATAAAAAAGAACTGACAACCTACCCAGTTCAAGTTTTGAACTTAAACTCGTTGGTAATCACCAAGGACACAGCCTCACATGGAAGGGAATTACATAGTGGGATGAACCTTGGAAAGAAGTAGAATTTCAGTGAATCAATATAGGCAAGGGGTCTCCTATTTTTAAAATTATGGGATGAGGCTGACCATGGCGGTCATTTATTTTGCTATACTCTCACCGCCGCCCAGTCTCAAAAGAATATACGTTTTTCACTCACACATAACCTACTCTTTCTAAAGGTCCCACATCATATTTATTTATGTAATATCCCCACCTCCTCCCTCTTTCCCCCACATTTGTAACTTGGAATGTCAAGGAGGTATAGTTGAAATTGACTCAGTTAACATGAACCACATATTCATGTATATGTGTTAAACCAAGTAACAAGGTATTGTATAAATGCATACAAAGATCATTCTACGAAGCCTTGAATATTCCAATGTTATTATCTGACAAAAAATGAGGATGATACAGCAGCAGCGTTCGTTCGTCCTTTAAAATAGCTGTCCATCCAAAATGAGAATGATCGGATTCTCATCTGTTATCATATTTGGTATTTGGTATTAAACCCAGTGGTCGATACGTGTATTCTTTACTTAAGTTGAGAAGTATTTGTAACGATGTGATATATCAAAACGCGGTATACGATCGATAACAGACGCGGTTGGTCTCCAAACCAAAACCAGCCAATATCGGATCGAGAACAGTATTCTCTTGTATTCTCTCTCGTGAACATAGCTGGAATAGTAGAATGTCGGATGAAGCTGAAAGCCCCAAGTCGCCCACTGCGACGACAGGAGAAAGCCAAAATACGATCACTGTGATCAAGACCAACGAAGCTGACGATGTCAAATTGGAGGTGAACGTCGCCAACGCTGTTGACACCGTTAAAAGCCAAGGGGAGACAACAATTGCTATTAGTATAGGCAAAGACCAAAAACCTGACGAAATGGTTAAAATGGAAGTGAATGGAGATGCAAGTGCAAGCGGTGAACAAAAAACTGCTGAGGAAGAAGATAAAAACACTAAAGAAGAAGAAGACGAAGAAGAAATTCCGCCAATTCATCCATTAACGGATCAGGAAATCGAAGATATTATTTCTAAACATGCAAAGATGGAAGAAAAGGATAAAAAAAAATATCTGGATTTTTTCTGGGATATTGATCAAGAAAGATATGGAAAGTTTACTATTCATCAATTAGCATATAAGTTGAGATCGTCAGGCAAGCTGCTGACCGACAGCGTCGTTGCGGTAAGTTTAAACTCATCTTACATGGTTGTTTTGGCTTGTGCACTTGTCATCTAAAATCACAATAAACTGGGGGAAACGCTGAATTTGCGTTCAGTTTTCTTTATATTTGCGTCAGACTTATTAAAATGGTTACTAATAATTTCACTGTATGATTTTTTACACTCTCCGTGATATATTTTAGGGTTATAGCTTCTATTTTTTGTATACTACCTATAGGATATTCACAAGAATGCCTCTGTTTTAACTCTTATTAAATGTTGGTACAATAAACGTTAAGAAAATGTGTAAATATGTAAAACAAGGCCCGCGAGGGCCTGATGACGCTCTACTGGCTCAGAGTGGCAATAGCGCTTGGGGAAATTTCACCCGTTGTTTTTTTTTCAAAACTTCAATCACCCACTCATAGAGATTTGCTATGAGCAGACAATGCTTTAGATTTTAAATAGAAGTTCTTGGACACATGGATGTGAAAAAGAAATATCTCAGTTTCCCCATAGTATTCCTATGTAAAAGTAAAGGTTGCCTTTTAAGGGCCCCATATATCCCAGTCCCTTGATTTGTAGAATATTTAATGCATTGCGGATGTAAGGATAATTTATAGCCTATACGAACAGGTTTGACAGAAAGGATATTGAGAAGGAGAAATTCAGATATGAAACTATAATTATTTCATTTCCCAAAGTATTCGTATATAGAATTCAAAGTCCCTGGCGAGAGTCCAATACACCCTGCCCTTGGACTCACAAAAGCTTCAAACCAATAATTATATCAATTATGAACATAATTGACTGACAGACTGACAACCATATTGTCCCCACCCCGGGCCTCTGATTGAAATGCACTCCTATTTATTGAACAAATTCAACTTGATAACAAATTGGATAACATATCTATACAAATGGACGAAAAAAAAAAAAAAATTTACGTTTTCCTATAGTTTTCCTATGTAAAACTCCAAAGTCCCCTTTCAAGGCCTCTATACATCCGAGTGACCCTTAATTTGTACAAACTTAGAACTCTTAATCAGAGGGATACTTTATATCAAATAAGAACAAATCTGACTGACCGATTGTTGAGAATAAGATTTTTGAGAATTTTCAATTTTAACGCTTTTGTGACCCCACCTGGTCCCTTATAGAAATTTAATTCTGTTTATTGAACTAAATCTTATTTGCTACGACTAGTAGATACTTCAGATCTCAAACTGAATAACAGAAAAAGAATTTTCCCATAGTATTCTTATGTAAAACAGGGCCCCTATAAATACAATATAAAACTCATATATATATATAAATACAAGACCCATGATTTGTACAAACTTTAAACCCTATTGGGATAATCTATATCAAATATGAACCAATTTGACTGACTGGTTGTTAAGAAGAAGATTATTGAAAATTTTCTATTTTAACCCTAATTTGACCCACCCTGTCCCCTTATACAAAGTCAGTTCTCCTTATTGAACAAACCAAATCTTATTTTCTATGACTAGATGATGCTTCAGAACTCAAATTGAATAATAAATTAGCCCAAATGGATAAAAAATGAGAATTTTTTGGTTTCCCATAGTATCCCTATGTAAAAAGTCAAAGCCCCCTTACAGGGCCCCTATAAATATTAGACATTTATTCTTATTTTCATTCAAACCTAACCACTACACATTGAGATAATTTATGCAGAATATGAACTTGACTGACCGGTTCTTAAGCAAACGCATTTTGTAATTCTCAATTTCTACCCTTTTGGGGCCCCTCCTGACCCCTAAAAATAGTGGAACCCAGTCATTTTTACAAATCTGAACCTTTTTGACCAAAAAATACTTCCGTAAAAATGAAGGCAAAATCAGTTCCTTTTAAATTATATTAAATTTATATTAATGTTTATTATAATGGCATCTTTTGGGCGGTTCATGAGAAGATTCTTTAAGTTTTGGACTATTTTTTAGTAACGGCGACCATCTTGAATTTCAAATCGAAAAAATCTTCTGTATAGTCTTCCATGCAATAGGAACATTCATGTGAAGTTTGAATTTAATTGGCCTAGTGGTTTCAGAGAAAGTAATGCTACCGGATGACGGACGACAGACGACGGACAACGCGTCATCGCATAAGCCCTTCTGGCCTATGGCCATTAGAGCTAAAAATGCTACGTAATGTCATATCCACTGCAAGTGCAATTTGACATACGTAGTATACAAAGCGAAATTGTTAAATGACCTTCCCTGTGTAAGCAAACGATAAAACGTCGAATGCACTGTTCGATCTGTTCCCGGCTGTAGTACCTATTTGGTAGCCTTGAAAGCTTGTTTATCATTAGTGCAAAAAAACAACACATTGCAACTGCTCAAGGCCAAATTGAAGAGTTACTTCCCTGTCAATGTTGTATATGCCCCATACGTACAAAATATATAATGTTATATGGTGTGTAATAGGCCAGAATACTAGTACATACGGGTCTTATTTAATGTGTTATTCAGTGCAGTTCTGTAACTATTAATGCTGTTGGTGCCTAGTATGGATTGCTGAGATGTATTAATCTCTTATTCTACATCTGAGACTAATTATGCTTAATAATCGATGACTGTCAATCAATAATGCCCGGCTGAGTTCACTACTCACAGAAAATCGTTAACCGATGTGTCATTGGGATATCATTTCTCCACTTGATGGTGTTGTAGATAAACAGGTAGACAGAAATAGCGCATTGAATCCATCTTCTTCTTATTTTTTTATTATAACTTATCTAATTAAATTCTATTGTGAAACATAGACAAACTACGCTCGAAGTGTTCCTTTGTAGAACCAGTACTAGACTTAAGCGGGTTAAGTGACTTGCTCAATGACACTACATATAGCCATGTCGGAGGCTCGAACCCATCATCAACCTACCCTGGGTCCGATGTTCAACCACCCGACCACGAACTCCTGTTTCTGGGACCTTTTCACTAATTCTTCACGGCTCCAGTATGAATCATAGTTGAGGTGGGGTTTTTTGGTGACCAAGGGCATTTTATGTGTTTTAGAGCCAAACGTATTTTGTCTTATATCCAGGCATATCCAGTTTTTATTGGTAGAGGAAGACCTCAGAATGATTCTGAGTAGAATCACCGTTCTTCCGCAAGAAACTGGCAAACTTTCTAACATAATTTGTTGAGCGAGCGGGATTCGAACCTACGAACTTAAACGATGAGAGGTACGACGCTTTAGACCACTCGGCCACGGGGGACCCTCTCTTATACTGTAACTGACATTGCTCTCACTAACTTTATCCTAAAACTGCTGAGCTCGTCGTTTCTACAGTTATATGAGACACTGTGTCTACTCTGTAGAGTAGAGATATCAACACTACAAAATCCCGAATAGTTGGCATTAGAAGCCAATATTAGTTTTAAGGATTAGAATAACATCTTTATAGCTTCTATTCAGACTTGTGCTTGTGTGTTAAATGAAAGATGATTGTTATAAAATTGGCAAAAAACAGTCGTTTTATATCAAAAATATCTTTCGCTGCTGATTCAATTGGGAAAGTTATCTGTTACTTGTGGAGATGGGGTCTGCCCGAGCACAAGTTGACCTTCCAGGAAACCAGAAAATAGTGGCTAGATTAACATATCGTCTGTTAGCACTCGATGGCATAAAAAATGCTAAATCAAACAATTATACATGCATATCAACATTGTAATGCAACAGCATACAAGTTATTTTAGCATTTCAAGTAAAAAAGTAAAAATAAAGGCTAGCTAAGGTACACAGAACAGTTGGGATAAATTAAGGACCTGCCTGTTGCAACTATGACATTAAATACCACGGCAGTTTCTTAATTTTATTATACTTTTGGAAATTGACATGACCTTGGTAACGGTTATCTCACGTCAGCTGTGTGGCTGCATACGACAAAAATAAACCAAAGTACCGTAAAGTAATGATAGCCGAACTTTAATAAGATATCCATACGCCGTCCCAATTTCATTGATATTATTGTAGCATTTAGTTTATTATATGCAACATTTGTTTTTAAATGACATAACACAATGTCCACAATATATTTTATTGTTTGATTTGTTTTCTACTTGTTTATATAGAAAACATGAAAAAAAAATGAAATTCTTGAAATAAAAAGAGAGCCCTGTCGCGTAGGATCATTTTGGCGGTGATCAAGACCTTGCTCCCGTCGACACTTGCAGGGCATTTTTATCAAATTTATATTTACTGGCTTTTAACTCATATCTTTTTAACAAACGTGAAACCAGTAGTTTTATAATGAAGTATGTTAATAAAGTATTAATAATTAATGAAGTTTTAGACAGTAAGACTTGGGGGTAAACTCATTAAGTTTTATAATACACTATAAATCTTATTTCAGTTCAATGGTGGCCCTCTGAATAAGACATTTACAACCAATTTACAACCAACCAAGATTACTAACTTTTCCACATACAAAATATTTGGAGCAGATTCCGGCTAAATCATTATAAATGTTAACAATGGCGAAAAATTGTACACTATTTCAATTTCACGAAAAAAGATCAGTAATCGGAATTTCGTTCCACACATCAAAAAGTAACAATGTCATTCAGTTGTCTGATTGATATAGTGTTCCAGACTTCCATAGCAGAATAATAAAATACAGGTCAGTTTTAGCGATAGGCTTCATGGTGCCATTGTTTGATATGGAGCGTAGATTATATTGGAGTTAACTGGTATCTTAATAAAGTTACATATATATGAAGATACTAAATTATTAATTGCTTTAAAATGCGTGATCATTTTCGTAAAATCAGTTTTAACATTGCCGTTTCTTACGGTGTCCCGCTGGGGGCCATTGCGGCATATTTATTAAATCAAGAAAAGTCGAAACAACCAAACAACGATGGTGAAAAGTCGAAATAACGGAACAAAAATGGTGAAAGTCGAAACAACAAAACTGCGAACGTTAAAAGTCGAAGTTTCGTTGTTTTGATTTTCGACTTTTCACCATCGTAGTTTCGACTTTTCACCATCGTTGTCGCGACTTTCACCATCGTAGTTTCATTATTTCGACTTTACTAATAAATAAATGGACCCAATGGGACACCGTAGTTTCAACATTATACACAATGTACTGCTATTTCTGTATTGAGTTTAAAGGAAGTCTATTTATCCCAATAAATCAAATATCATTAAACATTTGATATAATACTTCCGTTGTTAGTTTGATACGTAAATATTTACCAAATTCAAAGCGAATAACGTCTGTACGTATTCGTGCGATATCCATTATCTGTTAAATGAATGATATTTAAGCTTTATGATACGCACACATACTGTGTGATAGACAAGCAAGGTCATCATTGTTAACACAAACACGATACGATGCCAGGCGGTAAACATCTATAAACATATATGGCACCGACAGTTAACATCTCTGAACATATGACACCTGACAATAAACTTGTGCTCACCGAATGTTAGCATCTATAAACATAACGACGCCCGACGATCAACACCTATAAACAAAGTGACGCCCGACGATATACACTTATAAACATAATGACACCCGACGGCAAACTCCTATAATCATATATGTTACCGACAGCTAACATCTATAAACATAATGACGCCCGACGGTACCACCTATAATCATACATGTCACAGACAGTTAACATCTATAAACATAATGGCGCCCGACGATTAACATCTATAATCATATATGTCACAGACAGTTAACATCTATAGACATAATGGCGCCCGACGATAAACATCTATAATCATATATGTCACAGACAGTTAACATCTATAAACATAATGGCGCCCGACGATAAACATATATAATCATATATGTCACGGACAGTTAACATTTATGAAGATATTGACGCCTGACGGTAAACACCTATAATCATACGTGTCATCGACAATTAACACATATAAACATAACGACGCCCGACGGTACCACCTATAATCATATATGTCACCGACATTTAACATCTATAAACGTAACGACGCCCGACGGTAAACACCTATAATCATACATGTCATCGACATTTAACACATATAAACATAATGACGCCCGCCACAACAGTTAACATTTATAAACCATCAATGCCGCCCGTTGGTAAACTTCTGTAAACATTTCTAAACATAAATATTTTCCGGTGGCGACATCTTTAAACGTATGCATGGTCGTCTACGAATATGTATTACGCCCAAGCAATAAACTTTTGAAATGAATACCCGACGGTTGATTTTTTTTACAAATAAAGCATAGAAAAATATATGTTCACATAACTGACGATCACCCGATGTGATCCAGACAGTGTGCATCCTTAACTTTATATGATATTAACATTCGTAAACATTCAAGGTCATACATCAACATATTTGGCGCCAAAATATTAACTGCCATAAACCGTATTTTAACATTAATAGCACCAATCTCAATGCTCTAGGGAAAATCGTAACTCGTGCCAGACCAGTTTGCCTTTCGTTTTATTGTTTCATGCACGCATCAATATATTATTTATAAATATTGGCAGTGAAATAAAGTTACACAACGACGATGGTCGTCTGCATGGTAATTTTAAACGTATGCAACTATACGATAGAATCGGCAAGCTTAGATAAATCGTTGCGGATTTAGCATCGCACAATGTCATGTGCACAAACATCGTTGTTTACAACACCAGACGCCGATGCACAAACACATCGTTTTTTACGGCGTCAGACGATACGCGCTAGACCAAAATAGCTGAAGAAACAAGACTTTAACGTTCAGGCGAATCAATAATTGTAAACAAACAAAAAATTACACACACATGCAAGCAAAATATGAAATTGTTATCGACAGCCAAAGTATCGAAATTAGCCTTATATGGTACAAAGGCCCTAATATACAAGTATGTTTGTTATACGTCAATTAGTAGAAGAATGGTTTTAAATTAAGTAATAATTGCACAAATGACACATGGAATTTTGATTACATAGAAAAAGAAGAGTCACTTGTCATTTTCCATTAAAAAGAGGCCCTCCCAGGTGTTTTGTAGATCTGATGGGGAACATGGCCAATTATCTTTAGAGATCTGGGGAACACTGGCCATTACTTTCAGGCTTCCAGGGATCAAAGTGGTATCTTTAGAGATCTGGGGGAATACTTTTAGGGAACTATGACAAATACTTTTAAAGACCTGGGGAACAATGGTCATTACTTTAAGAGATCAAGAGAACAGGGAAACCTCTGAGAGAGCCTCACTAAATACCTACATATGCTTAATATTTTGTTAAGGCCATCATCAAAACACTGTTTGTTTGGAATTGTTTTGTGTTTATAAACCAATGTATAACAAAAACTGTTTCAAAACGACGCTAAAAAATGCATATTTTTTAAAAAATAATTTGACAAAATCAATTAAGACTTCACAAACGACTTATTGTGTATTTGACATGACAATATTGCAGTAGATCTACCTACATTCATATAGATACATGTATATTCGGAAGAAATGTCCACCAAAGCAGATGGCCCGGGCCAAGTGTAGTCTGATTAAATAAGACGTGGATTGTCAGCTTTATTGATATCAGTTTAGCTAGGTCCGGTTAGCTTAGTCGGTAGCATGTTTGACTATCAAACCAGGGGTCTTGAGTTCGAATTCCCAACCGGCCACAGTCTCCGCAATGATTGATATACGACATTGCGTTTCACTATCATTCGTCTCTCACCGCTGATTCAATAAAAAAAGCTGATATGGCGTGTGCTCAAGTATTGGTTAACGTTTCAGGATCCCATGAAACAGTGGTTAGGTTAACTGATCGTCTGTTAGTCCTTGATGGCATAAAATGACATGTTTAATAAATAATTATCTATATTTCCAGAGAATTTTCACGGATCTGGACCACGACAACGATATGCTGGTATCTCTGGAAGAATACCTGGATGAAATGTCTAAGCCTAGCATTAAAAATATGAGGTGCGTATCGAAATTGATTAACCAATTTAATTGCACACCTGCAGACCGATGATTCTAATTGGTCTAGAGAAAAAGTTATAATTAAAAAAAAAATGTGCATTTGCGATTTGTGATAATATCATTAAAATCACTTAATCATTAACCAGCGCTTAAATTCATCAAATGTTTTAGTTTATAACCCGATTCAAACTTAAAATATGATTTTTTTTATTAGACATTTTTATAATTTTACAAGAAATTAACAGCGTGTTCCTGCAAAAACATTGTTGTAGCCCAGATCCGTTTCTTACTACTAAACTGTCTAAAAACAAGTTATTTTACGTTTACGTCGGTCGCAGTTACTGGAGTGGCAAAACGAACGTTTCTTGAACCGGAGAGTAAACCCGCTTCAGGCATCACCACATTCAAATTGATTTAATCATAACTGTATTACCAATGTAATATACACACAAGATGTATATATATACAATATACTCGCTCAGAAAAAAATACAATTATATGCTGTTGTATGTAAATTGTCCGCCCAGTCCAGATGTGTTGCATGTAAATCCATAGTATATATGGTTGACCTCAATTTTTTTTGATTTGGCAGATGCCTTGATATTGTGTCTAAGGTTTGCATTGTAACTAGGCGCGACGTAGTATGGTCTGTACATTTATGTCTGGTTATTTACAAAGAATTATCTCCATATATATATATATATCATACATTGTTAATGAGCATCTGAAAAGATCCCAAATAATCGAAAATTCCGTTGTTGTAAATTTAAATATCTACCTTTATACATATTGTAGTTTATACAAATGTATTTAAGCTCGTTTTCGCAGTAAGCTCAGAGTATATATAAAACACTCTTCGGGTAGAATCGTTTTATGCTGAACTGGGAAAATGTTTAAGAGCATACATTGTAACTTGTCTGAGCGAATATATTGTAACTTGGCTGAGTGGGTATATTGTAACTTGTCTGAGATGGTTACTTGTCTGAGAGAGTTTAGTGTAACTTGTCTGAGTGGGTATATTGTAACTTGACTGAGAGGGTTTATTGAAACTTGTCTGAGAGGGTATCTTGTAACTTGTCTGAGAGCAAATATTGTAATTTGTCTGAGCGAGTATATTGTATCTTGTTTGAGAGCTTAGATTGTAGCTTGTCTGAGAGCTTGTTTTGTAACTTGTCGGAGCGAGTATGTTGTAACCTGTCAGAGCTAGTATATTGTGTCATGTCTGAGCGAGTACATTGTAACTTGTCTGAGCGAGTATAGTGTAACTTGTCTGAGAGTAAATAGTGTGACATATTTGAGTGAGTATATTGTTAACTGTCTGAGCTAGTATATTGTGTCATGTCTGAGATTTTATATTGTAACTTGTAAGAGCGAGTATATTGTAACTTGTCTGAGAGCATATATTGATACTTGTCTGAGCGAGTACATTGTAACTTGTCTGAGCGAGTATAGTGTAACTTGTCTGAGAGCAAATAATGACGCATATTTGAGTGAGTATATTGTTACTTGTCTGAGATAATATGTTTAACTTATCTGAGCGAGTTTAGTGTAACTTGTTTTGAGAGTTTATATTGTAACTTGCCTGAGCGAGTATATTGTAACTTGCCTGTGCGAGTATATTGTAACTTGTCTGAGCGATTATATTGTAACTTGTCTGAGCGATTATATTGTAACTTGCCTGTGCGAGTATATTGTAACATGTCTGAGCGAGTATATTGTAACTTGTCTGAGCGAGTATATTGTAATTTGTCTGTGCGAGTATATTGTAACTTGTCTGAGTGAGTATATTGTACTTGTCTGAGCGAGTATCTTGTAACTTGCCTGTGCGAGTATATTGTAACTTGTCTGAGCGAGTATATTGTAACTTGTCTTAGAGAGTTCATTGTAACTTGTCTGAGCGAGTATATTGTAACTTGTCTGAGCGAGTATATTGTAACTTGTCTGTGCGAGTATATTGTAACTTGTCTGAGCGAGTATATTGTAACTTATCTGTGCCAGTATATTGTAACTTGTCTCAACGAGTATATTGTAACTTGTCTGTGCGAGTATATTGTAACTTGTCTGAGCAAGTATATTGTAACTTGTCTGAGCGAGTATATTGTAACTTGTCCGAGCGAGTATATTGTAACTTGTCTGTGCGAGTATAGTGTAACTTGTCTGAGCGAGTATATTGTAACTTGTCTTTGCGAGTTTAATTTTACTTGTCTGAGCGCATATACTTAAACTTGTTTGAACGAGTATATTGTAACTTGTCTTTGCGAGTTTAATTTTACTTGTCTGAGCGCATATACTTAAACTTGTTTGAACGAGTATATTGTAACTTGTCTGAGAGCAAATAATGTAGCATATTTGAGTTAGTATATTGTAACGTGTCTGAGAGCATTTATTTAACTTGTCTGAGCGAGTACATTGTAGAGTTTTATTGTAACTTGTCTCAGCGAGAATGTTGTAGCTTATCTGAGAGCATATATTTAACTTGTCTTGTCTGAGCGAGTACATTGTAACTTGTCTAAGCTAATATATTGTAACTTGTCTCAGTGAATATATTGTAACTTGTCTGATAGCTTATATTGTATCTTGTCTGAGAGCATATGTTGTAACTTATCTGAGCAAGTATATTGTAACTTGTCTGAGCGAGTATATTGTATCTTGTCTGAAAGCTAATATTGTAATTTGTCTCAGCTAGTATATTGTAACTTGTCTGAGCAAGTATATTGTAACTTGTCTGAGCGAGTATGTTGTAACTTGTCTGAACTAGTATATAGAGTTATATTGTAACTTTTCTGAGCGAGCATATATTTAACTTGTCTGAGCAAGTATATTGTAAAATGTCTGAACGAGTATATTGTATCTTGTCTGAGAGCATTTATTGTAAATTGTCTGAACGAGTATATTGTATCTTGTCTGAGAGCATTTATTGTAAATTGTCTGAGCTAGTATATTGTATCTTGTCTGATAGCATATATTGTAACTTGTTTGAGCGAGTTTATTGTAAATTGTCTGATCGAGTATATTGTAACTTGTCTGAGCGAGTACATTGTAAATTGTCTGAGCGAGTATATTGTCACTTGTCTTAACGAGCATATTGTAACTTGTCTGAGTAAGTATATTGTGTCATGTCTGAGAGAGTATATTGAAACTTGTCTGAGTAAGTATATTGTATCTTGTCTCAGTGAGTTTAGTGTAATTTGTTTGAGCTAGTATATTGTATCTTGTCAGAGAGCATATATTGTTACTTGTCTGAGCGAGTATATTGTAAAATGTCTGATCGAGTATATTGTAACTTGCCTGAGCGAGTATATTGTAACTTGTATGATCGAATATATTGTAACTTGTCTGAACGAGTATATTGTTACTTGTCTGATTTAGTAAATTATAACTAAATTATAAATAAAATGTCTGATCGAGTATATTGTAACTTGCCTGAGAGCATTTATTGTAAATTGTCTGAGCTAGTATATTGTATCTTGTCAGAGAGCATATATTGTTACTTGTCTGAGCGAGTATATTGTAAATTGTCTGCGCAGGTATATTGTTAATTATCTGAGCGAGTATATTGATACTTGTCTGAGCGAGAATATTGTAAATTGTCTTAACGAGTATATTGTAACTTGTCTGAGCGAGTATATTGTTACTTGTCTGAGCGAGTATATCATAACTTGTCTTAGTAAGAATATTGTAACTTGTCTGAGAGAGTATATTGTAACTTGTCTGAGAGAGTAAATTGTAACTTGTCTGAGAGAGTAAATTTCACATGTCAGAGTAAGTACATTGTAACTTGTCTGCGCGAGTATATTGTAAATTGTCTGAGCGAGTATATTGTAACTTGTCTGAGAGAGTATATTGTAACTTGTCTGAGAGAGTAAATTTCACATGTCAGAGTAAGTACATTGTAACTTGTCTGCGCGAGTATATTGTTAATTGTCTGAGCGAGTATATTGTACATTGTCTGAGCGAGTATATTGTAACTTGTATGAGCGAGTATATTGTAACTTGTCTGAACGAGTAAATTGTTACGTGTCTGATTTAGTGTTTTATAACTTGTCTGAGCAGTATATTGTAACTTGTCTGAGCGAGTACATTGTAAATTGTCTGAGCAAGTATATTGTCACTTGTCTTAACGAGCATATTGTAACTTGTCTGAGTAAGTATATTGTGTCATGTCTGAGAGAGTATATTGAAACTTGTCTGAGTAAGTATATTGTAACTTGTCTGAGAGAGTAAATTTCACTTGTCTGAGTAGGTATATTGTAACTTGTCTGAGCCAGTATATTGTAACTTGTCTGAGAGATTATATTGTAACTTGTCTGAGCGAGTATATCGTAACTTGTCTGAGCGAGTATATTGTAACTTGTCTGAACGAGTATAGTGTTACTTGTCTGAGCGAGTTTATGGTAACTTATCTGAGTAATTGTATTGTAGCTTGTCTGAGCGAGTATATTGTAACTTGTCTGAGAGAGAATATTGTAACATGTCTGAGCGAGTATATTGTTATTTGTCTGAGAGAGTATATGGTAACTTGCCTGAGAGAGTATATTGTAACTTGTCTGAGCAAGTATATTGTAACTTGTATGAGCGAGTATATTGTAACTTGTCTGAACGAGTATATTGTTACTTGTCTGAGTGAGTATATTATAACTTGTCCAAGAGAGTATATTGTAACTTGTCTGAGAGAGTATAGTGTAACTTGTCTGAGAGAGTATATTGTAACTTGTCTGAGCGAGTATAGTGTAGCTTGTCTGAGAGAGTGTATTGTAACTTGTGTGAGCGAGTACATTGTTACCTGTCTGAGCGAGTATATTGTTACTTGTCTGAGCGAGTATATTGTAACTTGTCGGAGAGAGTAAATTTTACTTGTCTGAGAGAGTATATTGTTACTTATCTGAGAGAGTAAACTGTAACTTGTCTGAGAGAGTAAACTGTAACATGTCTGAGAGAGCAAACTGAAACTTATAAGATTGAATATATCTGGTAAGTATTACCTTTATAAACATCATTTCTGCAGAAAGAATTTGACGATCCAAACATATATATAAGTACAATGTTTCATCTTAATTAAGTTTCAATGCATTACATATAAACTGTTCAACCTAGGATTTCAATTGTTTGTTTCAGTGAAGATGATTATAAAATGTGGTTCACGAAATTTGACCAGGACAAGGACGGATTCGTTAGTCGCAGTGACATCCAGACAACCATGCAAGAGGCGGGGAGCTACATGTTGCCCACTGACCTTATGCAGCTTATGTGTCATGACAAAAGTGGATTGTCCGAAAAATTGGACTTGGAAGAATTCAGCCGTGCGTTAAAGAAGCAGTTGAAATAGTGGGAATTTAATTCGCTGATTGACGAAGTCCAATGAGAAAGTTCTATTTTACATTTTAAACAATTTTAAAGGAATTAGTGTAGCTGTATTTTGCCAAATACATACTTGAATAAATGTAAGGTTGGTTTCGGTTCACGAAAGCAGACAGTTAAAGTTTTCACTTTCAGATTTCTGAACTTATATTCTTTCAGTTCGCAGTCATGTAACACCAAGTGTCGCTGGTTTCTTTTTCAAAATCAGTGACCCCAAAATATGGTGATGCTCGATCAATGAGTTTTGCATACCGGACATGGATTTTCACTGGGTACCGAAATTTCATCCGTTACACGTGCCTTTCCTATCCTCCAATCTGTGATATGATGTAAAAAAATAAATCACGTAATTCATATGAGTTTATGTCTTTAAAAACGAACGTGATTAAAAATGACGATCAATTAAATTTAAATAATTGCAAGAAAAAAAAATCAAGCATTCATGGCTTTTTGGGGTTCTGATAAAAAAATCCGTCCATATGAATAATTGTTTGGTGGCAACGAGTCTCTATTCAAACCGAGGCAAGATTCTTATGATGAATAACTAAATGGACTTAAAAATTATTTTGTGCGAGAAACAGTGTACATGCAACCAAAAAATGAATTTGAGTTTATGTAAATACTTACTTAAAAAAACTCAAAATCAAGCACTGCCGATTTTGTTTTTCATGTTCATAATTTTAAAGTTAATTTGTATATTGGAGTTGGATATTCAAGTATTTAACAATTTATTTTATATTTTCCTGTGATAGCTTGCTTTCTTGTTTCTGTATTAAACAGAGTGATATCAGTATATTGTATAATCAGTTACTAGTTTATTAAAACTATTATTAAAGTCGACAAACAGTATTATTGTTACACGACACACACCCTCCCCTCCCTATCTGCTATTTCATATCCACAGAGAAGCATTATATACATGGTGTACATTGGTAACTTAGTTTACAACTCATCATTATAAACATATGATTCTCATATGAAACTCATATACCAAATGCTTAATATGATTCCTTTATGCTAGGTTTAATATAATTCCCATAGGCTAGGTTAATATTATTCCCATATGCTTTGTTTCATATGATTATCCTATGCTTTGTTTTATATGATTCCCATATGCTAGTTTCATATGATTCCCATATGCTAGGTTTCATATGATTCCCATATGCTGGTTTCATATGATTCCCATATGCTAGGTTTCATATGATTCCCATATGCTAGTTTCATACGATTCCCATATGCTAGGTTTCATATGATTCCCATATGCTAGGTTCATATCATTCCCATATGCTTGGTTCATATGATTCCCATATACTAGTACATATGATTCCCATATACTAGGTTCATATGATTCCCATATACTATTTCATATTATTCCGAAATACTAGTTCATTGATTTCCATATACTAGGTTCGTATGATTCCCATATACTATGCTAATATGATTCCCTTATATTAGTACATATGATTCCCATATACTAGTTAATTGATTCCCATATACTAGTTCATATGATACCCATATACTAGGCTCATATGATTCCCATATACAAGGCTCATATGAGTCCCATATACTAGTTCATATGATTCCAATATACTAGGCTCATATGATTCCCGCATACTAGTTCATATGATTCCCATATACTAGTTAATATGATTCCCATATACTAGGCTCATATGAGTCCCATATACTAGTTCATATGATTCCTACCATATACTAGTTCATATGATTCCCATATACTAGGCTCATATGATTCCCATATGCTAGGGTCATCTGATTCCCATATACTAGTTCATATGCTTCACACATGCTAGGTTCATATGATTCCCACATACAAGTTCATATGATTCCTATATACAAGTTCATATGATTCCCACATGCTAGTTCACTTGATTCCCATATGTAAGGGTCATATGATAACCATATAGTTCATATGATTCCCACATGCTAGTTCATATGATTCCCAAATGCTAGTTCATATGATTCCCATATGTAAGGGTCATTTGATTCCCATATGTTAGGGTCATATGATTCCCATATAGTTCATATGATTCCCATATACTTGTTTATATGATTCCCACATGCTAGTTCATATGATTCCCATATGCTAGGGTCATTTGATTCCAATATAGTTCATATGATTCCCATATACTTGTTCATATGATTCCCACATGCTAGTTCATATGATTCCCATATGCTTGTTCATATGATTCCCATATGCTAGTTCATATGATTCCCATATACTAGTTCATATGAGTCCCACATGCTAGGTTCATATGATTCCCACATGCTAGTTCATATGATTCCCATATGCTTGTTCATATGATTCCCATATACCAGTTCATATGATTCCCATATACTAGTTCATATGATTCACACATGCTAGGTTCATATAATTCCCACATACAAGTTCATATGATTCCTATATACTAGTTCATATGATTCCCATATACTTGTTCATATGATTCCCACATGCTAATTCATATGATTCCCATATGCTAGTTCATATGATTCCCATATACCAGTTCATATGATTCTCATATACTAGTTCATATGAGTCCCACATGCTAGGTTCATATGATTCCCACATATTAGTTCATATGATTCCCATATGCTAGGGTAATTTGATTCCCATATGCTAGTTAATATGATTCCTATATATATTAAAATAATCAATAAGCAATCGGTTTACCTTTAGGAAGTGGTTGCCTCCACTCGCTCCCCTCATCACCCCCTTTCTATTTTTACCTTATTATTGTCATAATGTCCATCCTCGTACGTTTCTTAAGTTCTCCCTCCCTCTCTCTCTCTCTCTCTCTCTCTCTCTCTCTCTCTCTCTATTCATCATAAATTTCATGTTATATGTATATATACTGGTCATACCTAATACCGCGAGTTGAAAAAAAGTTCAACCATGTAAAGAATGGCATTAATACTTGACAGTAATAAGGTAACACAAGTGTGCTGAGTAAAAAAAAACAGTTGCCGATACGAAATGCAAACAAATGCCGATGCTAACGGAAGTGGGATCTTTGCCTATGTCTTCCCAGATTGTTATTAAACGGGCATTTGCGGTAATAGGTATATCGCGGTATTAGGTATACAAGGGATAATATATATATAATATTTGTTTATATTTCCTGTAAACATATATACTTATTCACATTTAATGCTGTGTAATTTGCAGATTTCACAATTTGTGTTACTAAATTTTTTTATTTACACATATATACACTGATAATCATAAATTATTGAATTAAATATTGCTTGTTTATATTGAAAAAAGATAGCATTGCATTATTTAGTTACCCTATGTGTTATTTTCATCAAAGTGTAACCATTATTTTTTCAAAAAGTATAGCCTACCAGAGTAATTATCACCACTTAAATCTATTGTTATATCCGAACAATACATTTCCACCACCCCTACTACTTTTTCTATTTTAAATAACAGAGGTTGGGAAAGTGAGAACATACCCACGTTTGGTACCTAACTTTCACAAATAACGCATAAGCGACATGAGAACCACACATTAAGTATGTAAATTACACACGGCAACCTCCAAAGGCATGAGAACCACGCGTTTCGTACATAAATAATATTAGACAAGCACCAACTGCATGATAAGCACACGTTTAATACCTAAGGGACACAAGGCAGGCACCAACGACGCGAGATCTACACGTTAAGTACCTAAACTACACGAGACAATCACCAACAGTATGATATGCACACGCATCAATGACATGGGAATCACACGTTTGGTACCTTTTTTACATAAGACAAGCGCTACCTGCATTATAAGAGCGTGTTTGGTACTTAAATAACATAATACATGAACCAACTACTTGAGAACCACACAAATGGATCTAGATTACACAATAAAATCACCAACGGAATGAGAAACACACGTTTGGTACCTACAATACCTAAGACAAGCACAAACTGCATGATAAGCACACGTTTGGTCCCTATTATACAATTAAAGCATAAAAGGAATGAGAAACACACGTTAAGTAGGTAAATTAAAAACGACAAGTACCAACAGCATGAGAACCACGTGTTTGGTACCTAAATTACACTAGACAAGCACCAGCTGCATGATAAGCACACGTTTGGTACCTTAAATAGACAAGACACACCAACGACTTCAGATTTACACGTTTGGTGCCTAAATTACACAAGGCATCACAGCCATGATAATACTTTCGGTACCTTAATTACATAAGGCAAGCGCTACTTACATGATAAGCACGTGTTTGGTATCTAAAATACACAAAAGTACCCGTCCAACGGAAAGAAAAACAAACGATTGGTACCCAAATTACACAATTAAAAAATAAACGGCATGAGAAAAACACGTTAAGAACGTAAATTACAAACGAAAAGCACCAACGGCATGATAACTACGCATGTGTTACCTAAATTACACTAGACAAGCACCCACTGCATTATAAGCACACGTTTGGTACCTAAATTACACAACTAAATCATAAACAGCATGAGAACCACACGTTGAGTACGTGACTCACAAACGAAAAGCACAAACGACATGAGAAACACGCATTTTGTTATTACATTATACTAGACAAGTACCAATGACATGAGAACCACACGTCTGGTACCGTTATTACATAAGACAAGCGCTACCCGCATGATACGCACTTGTCTGGTACCTTAATTAAGCACTTAAAGCATAAACAGCATGGGAACCACACGTTTGGAAACTTTGCTACACACAACTAGCACCAACGGCATGACACTACGTATGGTACATAAATTACACACGACAAGCACCAGCTGCATGGTAAACACACGTTTACTACCTAAACTACACACGACAATCACCAACAGCATGATATGCACAAGTTTGGTAGCTAAATTAAACAATTAAATCATCAACGCCATGAGAATCACAAGTTTTGCACCTTAATTACATAAGACAAGCGCTACATGCATGAAAAACACGTGTTTTGTAATTTAAATACACAAGACAGGCACCAACGACATGAGAACGACACGTTTAGTACGTGAATTACACATGACACGCACCAACGGCATAAGAAACATGCGTTTGGTACCTAAACTACACACGAAAAGCATAAACTCCACCATAAGCACACGTTTGGTAACTTAACAACACAGGACAATCACCAACAGCATAATATGCACACGTTTGGTACCTTAATTACATAAGACAAGCGCTACCCTCATGATAAGCACGTGTCTGGTACCTAAATTACATAGTTAAAGCATAAACGGCATGAAAACCACACGTTGTTGAATTTAATTACACACGACTAGCACCAACGGCATGGGAACCACGCGTTTGGTACCTAAACTACACAAGACAATTACTTACTGCATGATAAGCCAACCATTATATCATCAACGTCATGAAAATCACGTTTTGTGTCTTAATTACTTAAGACTACCTGCATGATACGCACGTGTTTGGTACCTAAAATACCCAAGACAGACACCAACGACATGAAAACCACATGTTAAGTACGTAAATTACAAACGAAAAGCACCAACGGCGATAGAAACACGCGTTTTGTACCTAAATTAAACTAAACAAGCACCAACTGCACGATAAGCACGCGTTTGGTACCTAAAATATATACGACAGGTACCAACGACAAGAGAACCACACGTTTAGTACGTAAAATACACATGACAAGCACCAATTGCATGAGAAACACGCGTTCGGTACCTAAATTACACACGACTAGCACAAACTGCATGATAAGCACGCGTTTGGTATCTTTATTACACAATTAAAGCACCAACAGCATGATATGCACACGTTTGGTACATAAATTGCACTAATAATTCATCAACGCCAAAAGAATCACACGTTTTGTACCTTAATTACATAAGACAATCGCTCCCGCATGATTAGCACGTGTTTGGTACTTAAAAACAGGACAAGAACCAACGAAATGAAAACCACACGTTTGGTACGTAAATTACATAAGACGAACACAAACTGCATGATAGGCACACGTTTGTACCTAAATTACACAATTAAGTCATAAACGGCAAGAGAACCACACGTTAAGTACGTAAATCACAAACGACAAGCACCAACGGCATGAGAACCACGCGTATGGTACCTCAATTTCACAAGACAAGCACCAACTGCACGATAAGCACACGCTTGGTATCGAAAATACACACGGCAGGCACCAACGACATGAGAACCATACGTTAAGTACGTAAGTTACACAGGAAGAGCACCAACGTCATGAAAAACACGCGTTTGTACCTAAATTACACACAAGCACCAACTGCATGATAAGCACACGTTTGGTACTTTTATTATACAAGTTAAGCACCAACAACATAGAAACCACGTGCTTGGTACTTAGATTAGACCAGACAACGGCAAACTGCATGCTAACCACGCGATCGGTACCTACATTACATAAGACAAGCAGACCGCGGTGTGGTCTAGTGGTAGAGCGTCCGCCTCGAATGCGGAAGGTCGTGGGTTCAATCCCCGGCCGGGTCATACCAAAGACTTTAAAAATGGTACTAGAAGCTTCCTCGCTTGACGCTCAGCATTTAGAGAAGAGTTCTAGGTCTGGTCGGCCCGGTGTCAGTATAATATGACTGGGTGGGGTATCATACCATGTGTCTGCGGCATGATACTCCAGTGTGACAGCGCTTAGAATACTGTCTCAAGTAGACACCGTCGCGATATGACTGAAAAATTGTTGAAAGCGACGCTAAACAACAACAACAACAACAACAACAACAACATAAGACAAGCACAAACCACGCGATAAGCACACGGTTAGGTACCTAAATGACACAATTATTGTCTGGTTCTCATCCCGTTAGTGTCTGTCTTTTGTATATTCGGTATCAAACGTGTGGTACTTCAGTGGTTGGTGCTTGTCTTCTGTAGTTTAAGTACAAAACACTTCTCAAGTGCTTATCATGCAGATAACAATAAGCTCGTATAGTTTAGGTACCAGACGTTTGCTTATCATGCAACTCGTGCTTGTCTTGTGTAATTTAGTTACCGAACGTGTGTATATCATGCCGTTGGTGCCTGTTCTGTGTATATTAGGTATCAAACATTCTCTTATGCGGTTGTTGCTTGTCTTGTCTATTCTAAGAACCATACACGTTCTTATCATGCAGGTAGAGCTTGTCGTGTGCAAACGTGTGGTTCTTGTACAGTTGTTACGTATATTGTGTATAATGGGTAAATAAGGATGGAACTGGTGGTTATCATGCACTTGGTGCATGTCTTGTGCAACTTATGTTCAAAACATGCTTGTTTGGTACTTAAATTACACAAAAAAGTACCAAATGCATGGGAACCACACGTTTGATATATAAAATACAGGTACCAACGGCATGAGAATCACAAGTCTAGTACCATATTACACAAGACAAGCACTAACTGCATGATGATCACACGTTTGGTACCTAAATTGAACAATTAAAGCACCAAAGGCATGAGAACCACACGTTTGAAGCCTAAGTTGCACACGACAGGCCTTCACTGCATGATAAGCACGTGTATATAACTTAAAATACACAAGACAGTCAACAACCACATAAGAGAGTCACACGTTTGGTACCTAAAATACCAAAAGACAGGCACTAACGGCATGATATGCACACGCTTGGTACCTATATTACACAAGACAAGCACCAACATCATGGCATGATATGCACACAATTGGTACCTAAATCACACAATTAAAGACCAACAACATTACAACCACACGTTTGGTACCTAAATTACATAAGAAAAGCACCAACGGCATCAAGACCATGCGATTGGTACCTAAATTACACAAGACAAGCATAAATTGCATGATAAGCACACGTTTTTACCTAAATTATACTAGACAAGTGTTACTTACATGATAAGCACATTACACGTGCATGGTGTTTAAATCACGCAATGCAACACCAACTGCATGATAAGCACACGTGTTGAACCTTTTCTTACTCGTTACATAACGTTGATCCATACTTGCCTATAGATTTTTCTTACTGGGCACTAGATTTTCTAATCTATATATATTCAACATCCTTAAACAACATTCAATTTCCTTATTTGACACTATATTTTCATATGCAACACTAGATTTTCTTACCCGATACACAACATCTTTACCTGACAATAGATTTTAATACTGGGCACTAGATTTCGAAATCTATATATACTCAACATCCTTACACAACATCCAATTTCATTATGTGACACTATATTTATATACGCGACACTAGATTTTCTCACTCGATACACAACAACCTTCCTCGACATTAAATTTTTCTTACAGAGCACTAGATTTTCTAATCTATATACTCAACATCCTTCCACGACATTCAAGTTCCTTATTTGACTGTATATTTTCATATGCAACACTAGATTTTCTCACTCGATACTCAACATCCTAACAGTGCATTCAAATTCCTTATATGACACTATATTTTCATATGCAACTCTAGATTTTTCTCATTTGATACCCAACATCCTTACACTACATTCAATTTCCTTATATGACAATATATTTTCATACGCGACGCTACATTTTCTCACTCAATACTCAACATCCTTACACGACATTCAATTTCCTTGTATGACACTATATTTTCATATGCGACACTAGATTTTCTCACTCAATACTCTACCTTGCTTACTTTTTTAATTATCTCCTTCTATTAAATTTACACTTTTGTCCGGAGCATAACTCCAAAACTATTCAAGAGATTTGGTTCATTTTTCACACATTGATAGAGGACATTGAGAAGTAGTGCATTGTGCAAGAACTACAGTTTTACCTTGCCCATTTTTAATTTCTCTCCCATTATCATGTTTTCTTACGTTTGTCTGGAACATAACTCAAAGAGTTTTCAAGGGATTTTACTGATATTTCACATATTGATAGGGGACGTTGAAAGTAAATGCAGTGTGCAAGAACCATAACTCTTCCTACTGTCTTTAAATAAATTGTTCCCTTTTGTTATTTTTCCTTGTTTGTAGCATACATTGAACAGTTTTGAAGTGAATGCTTTGAAACTGCATACAATGATAGAGAGCATTGATAGAAAGTGGATAGTGCAAGATTTTGCTTCAGTAGCAGAATTGGTCATGTCCAACATGGCTTTTGTTCAAATTGTTTGCGCGAGGGATTAAATAGTATCGGAAACTTCATTATGTTACATTAAGACAATATAAGGTTAGACATTTCAAGCGTCTGTAGAAATGTATTTTTATCTGATTTTGCATGTTGTTTGCATGTTTATGATAATATGGTTTTACAAAAAAAAAAACATATAATAAATATATCAATATTTTAATTTAAATATAACACGTTTTATTTAAGGTAACACATAATTTTTATTAATTTTATGTTTTAACTAAATAAAATTATATGTAATATTTCGAATATTATTATCGGCAGTATGAAATTCGTGCTTACAACAATAGGCAGAAATATTAACAGTAAAATGTCAAATTTAGGACCAATAATTTATCTATAAAAATACCAATCAGTTCATTGTCATGGAAACAATAAAACAAAGCTCTCTATGTAAAATAGCCTGCATTATCGGTGTATCACGGGCATCCTGCCAACGACTCCTTAATATTGCACTGAATTTTTGCTTTATTTTTGTCATTAGAACTTATGTCTTCATTAGATATCGTAGCAACAATAACAAAATAACAACTTTTTAAATTCCTCATACATG
This sequence comes from Panopea generosa, assembly GCA_029582155.1. Lineage (NCBI taxonomy): Eukaryota > Metazoa > Mollusca > Bivalvia > Adapedonta > Hiatellidae > Panopea > Panopea generosa. Next base: position 27,434,896 of record CM055909.1, on the reverse strand, counting down.
TTAATTCATTAAATACATGACAGTTATAGATCCAGTGATAATTAATAGATTGATTTTCATCAGTTTTAAGCAGATCTATTTACATGTACTTTTCAAAATGATTTATAACTTCATGAACAAAAAGGTTATCAATGGCCCTTGTAATCTCTGCAAGGGGGGGATTTTCATCAGTTTTAAGAAGATTTGTTTACATATGCATTTTTTAAAACGATTTATAACTTCATAAACAAAAAGGTTATCAATGCACCCTGTAATCTTTGCAGTGAGGGGGGGGGGGGGGGGGGGGGGGGGGTCATGAAAGAAAAGAGATTATCTGGTTAATTTATTGCCATAAAGTACAAATGTTTGCTGATTCATCAGTAGCATTGGTAATCAAAATATGAGTGATTTTAAAAAAAGTGTAAAATAGAAATAATATCAATAGAAAGCTTAATAGAATACATTGTCATATTTATAAGTACAAATTCAGAATAATATGTTTCAAAGATTGTGTTGGAGATACAATATCCAGTTTCTCTCACTTTTCCCTTCATTTATTATACAAGATAAAGAGAATTTTTGTGATTGTTTTCAATCTTTAAAAGGACCAAAATTTTATATGGTTATTAATTTATTCAAACTAAACTAAAATTGTCCTTTATTGTTTATAGAAAAAATATTATCAGATTTTTATGCAGCCCCTTTATCAAAAGTTGGGTATGCTATGCTTTGTTTCATATGAATCCCATATACTAGGTTCATATAATTCTCATATGCTAGGTTTCATATGATTCCCATATTCTAGGTCATATGATTCCAATATACTAGTTCATATGATTCTCATATTCTAAGTTCATGTGATTCCCATATATTAGGTTCATATGATTCCCATATACTAGGTTCATATGATTCTCATATTATAGGTTCATATGATTCTCATATTCTAGGTTGATATGATTCCCATATACTAAGTTCATATGATTCCTATATACTAGTTCATATGATTCTCATATTATAGGTTCATATGATTCCCATATACTAGTTCATATGATTCTCATATTCTAAGTTAATATGATTCTCATATTATAGGTTAAGTTGATTTCCATATACTAGTTCATATGATTCTCATATTCTAGGTTCATATGATACCCATATTCTAGGTTCATATGATTCCCATATACTAGTTCATATGATTCTCATATTCTAGGTTCATATGATACCCATATTCTAGGTTCATATGATTCTCATATGCTAGGTTCATATGATTCTAATATATTACATTCATATAATTCCATATTCTAGGTTTTATATGATACCCATATGTTAGGTTCCATATGATTCCCATATGCTAGGTTTCATATGATGTTTAATATGATTCCCATATGCTAGGTTAATATGATTCCCATATACTAGGTTCATAATTCCCATATGCAAGATTAATATGATTCCCATATGATAAGTTCATATGATTCCCATATGCTAGGTTCATAATTCCCATATTCAGTGTTAATATGATTCCCATATGCTAGTTTCATATCATTCTAATATACTAGGTTCATATAATTACCATATTCTAGGTTTCATATTATTCCCATATGATAGGTTCATAGGATTACCATATTCTAGGTTTTATAAGAATCCCATATGCTAGGTTTCATGTGATGCTTTATATCGTTTCCTTATGGTAGGTTTCATATGATTCCCATATGCTAGGTTTCATGTGATCTTTTATATCATTTCCAAGTGGTAGGTTTCATATTATGATTCCCTTATGCTAAGATTCATGTGATGCTTTATATCATTTCCATATGGTACATTTCATATGACTCCCAAAGCAAAGTTTCATGTGATGTTTTATATCATTTCCATATGATAGGTTTTATACAATTCCTATATGCTAGGTTCATGTGATGTTTTATATTATTTCCAAATGGTAGGTTTCATGTGATGTTTTATATTATTTCCATATGGTAGGTTTCATATGATTCCCATATGCTAGGTTTTGTGTAATGTTTTATATCATTTCCATATGGTTGGTTTCATATAACTCCAATATGCTAGGTTTCATGTAATGTTTTATATCATTTCTATGTGGTAGGTTTCATATGATTCCCATATGCTAGTTTCATGCGATGTTTTATATTATTTCCATATGGTAGGTTTCAAATTACTCCCATATGCTTGATTTCATGTGAGTTTTATACCATTTCCATATGATAGGTTTCATGTAATTCATATATGCTAGGTTTCATGTGATATTTTATATTATTTCCAAATGGTAGGTTTCATGTGATGTTTTATAATATTTCCATATGGTAGGTTTCATATGATTCCCATATGCTAGGTCTCATGTAATGTTTTATATCATTTCCATATGGTAGGTTTCATATGACTCCCATATGCTAGGTTTCATGTGATGTTTTGTATTATTTCCATATGGTAGCTTTTATATGACTCCCATATGCTAGGTTTCATGTGATGTTTTGTATAATTTCCATATGGTAGCTTTTATATGATTCCCATATGCTAGGTTTCATGTGATGTTCTAATTATTTCCATATGGCAGGTCTCATATGACTCCCATATACTAGGTTTCATGTGATGTTTTATATCATTTCTATGTGGTAGGTTTCATATGATTCCCATATGCTAGGTTTCATGTGATGTTTTATATTATTTCCATATCGTAGGTTTCATATGATTTCCATATGCTAGGTTCATATGATTCCCATATGCTAAGTTCATATCATTCCAATATGCTAGGTTTCTTGTGATGTTTTATATGATTCACATATGCTAGTTTCATATGATTCCCATATGCTAGGTTCTTAATTCCAATATACAAGGTTCATGTGATTCCCATATGCTAGGTTCATATGTTTCCCATATGCTAAGTTCATATGATTTTTATATACTAGGTTCATATAATTCCCATATTCTAAGTTCATATTATTCCCCTATGCTAGGTTCATATGATTCCCATATGCTAGGTTCACATGATTCCCATATTCTAGGTTTTATATGATTCTCATATGCTAGATTTCATGTATTTTATATCATTTCCATATGGTAGGTTTCATATTACTCCCATATGCTAGGTTTCATGTGATGTTTTATATCATTTCCGTATGGTAGGTTTCATATGACTCCAATATGCTAGGTTTTATGTGGTGTTTTATATCATTTCCATATGGTAGATTTCATATGATTCCCATTTGCTAGGTTTTATGTGATGTTTTATGTTATTTCCATATGGTAGGTTTCATTTGACTCCCATATGCTAGGTTTCATGTGATGTTTTATATCATTTCCATATGGTAGGTTTCATAGGAGTCCCATATGCTTGGTTTCATGTGATGTTTTATCATTTCCATATGGTACATTTCATATGATTCCAAATATGGTTGGTTTCATGTGATGTTCTAATTATTTCCATATGGTAGGTTTCATATGACTCCTATATACTAGGTTTCATGTGATGTTTTATATCATTTCTATGTGGTTGGTTTCATATGACTCCCATATGCTAGGTTTCATGTGATGTTTTATATTATTTCTATATTGTAAGTTTCATATGATTCCCATATGCTAGGTTCATATGATTCCCATATGCTAGGTTCATATCATTCCAATATGCTAGGTTTCTTGTGATGTTTTATATGATTCCCATATTCTAGTTTCATATGATTCCCACATGCTTAAGTTCTTAATCCCCATATGCTAGGTTCATATGTTTGCCATATGCTAAGTTCATATGATTTTATATACTAAGTTCATATAATTCCCATATGCAAGGTTTCATATAATTCCCATTTCCATATGGTACATTCCATATAACTCCCCAAACAAGGTTTCATGTGATGTGATGTTTTGTATTATTTTCATATGGTAGGTTTCATATGACTCCCATATGCTAGGTTCCATGTGATGTTTTGCATTATTTCCATATGATAGGTTTTATATGACTCCCATATATTAGGTTTTATGTGATGTTTTATATTATTTCCATATGGTAGGTTTCATATGATTCCCATTTGCTAGGTTTCATTGATGTTTTATATAAATTCCATATGGTAAGTTTCATATGACTCCCATATGCTAGGTTTCATGTGATGTTTAATATCATTCCTATTTGGTAGGTTCCATATAATTCCCATATACTAGGTTTCATGTGATGTTTTATATAAATTCCATATGGTAAGTTTCATATGACTCCAATTTGCTAGGTTTCATGTGATGTTTTATATTCATTTCATAGGGTAGGCTTCATATCAGTCCCATATGCTAAGTTTCATGTGATGTTTCATATCATTTCCATATGGGAGGTTTCATATGACTCCCATATAACAGGTTTCATGTGATGTTTTATATCATTCCATATGCTAGGTTCATATGACTCCCATGTGCTTGGTTTCATGTGATGTTTTATATCATTTCCATATGGTAGGTTTCAAATGACTCCCATATTTAAGGTTTAATAATTTTAACATATTTTATTTCAAATATTTTGAAATGGGGTTGGGCCACAAGATCTTCCAACTTACATTCGGCCCTCTCCCATATAATTAACAAATTTACAGTTTTTGGTAATATAAACAAGTAAAAATACACAGTACGTGATTGAGTGAGAGAAAGAAAGAGAGATAGGGTGAAAGAGATATAGAGAGGGAGAAATTTTATAAGCAGAGAAAAAAGAAGTGTATGATTAACTCATCTACGACAGGCATTCTCAGAATTTGGACAGGACACACAAGCTCCATTGTTCAAATTAATATATAATACGTCCATATATATATAGTTTATCTTGGTAGTATGGTAATCTCTATATGGTTATTTTGTTACAATTTACCTAGTCAAGTTTAACAAAGCACACATATAATTATGTATAATACCTTACAAATTTTTTTCAACTTGACCAAGGAGTTATATAGAAGGATAGGAAACGTGCCTCTCTACTAAATGTTTATAAAATAACATGTGAAGAATTAATACCAGTAATTTGGCAAATTAATAATTAAAATTTCACAGGCAACTGATTTCTTTTACATAAATTGTAAGGTGTATGTTACCATAGTGTTTTATACTGTTTTAAACATGCAAATTATCTTGAATTCAAAATCATGCAGTTTAAAGTTAAATTTTAAGTAATTTCTTTGACTTTTCAGTTGCAGTATACCGAAGTACTTCAACAATTTTAAACACAATTTAATGAGATTGGTCTCTTTTTGTAGAGAATTCAATTGTTTATATTAATTTGTATTTCTGAGTGAGATGAATGGAAGACATGATTTTTGAAAGTGAGATTTCTCTAGCTTTTGTGTGAATACCCGAACGTTCACAACATCTTGATCAGTTGCCTTCCCTTCTCTTTATCAGTCCTTCACTTGACCAACCAAACTGCTATTTCAGTTTATTTTTATAATTATTATTATTATTTCATTACGTGTTCCTGCTCATGACGTTTAAGCAAAATGTCATGTGACCAATACTACAAGAGGGCCAGAATGACCCTAAATGGCTCACCTTTGGCAGTGGAGAAAATGTCAAAGACGGCAATTTTTGCAAGTGCTAGAGTGTACATAAATTCATATAATGCAATTTTGACAATTCAAGGACCATATCACCTGACATTAATTATCCAGTTTGGCCAGTTCAAGAACTTGTCCAAGATATTCTGGTTAAACAACGACTGGGTAAGTTTAATGAAGATAAAATATAAACTGTGAGTGCTAGAGTGCACACAACATCAATTTTGACAATGCAAGGGCCATAACTCTGACAATATCTATCCAGCTGGCGAGTTCAAAAACTTGTTCAATATATTTTTGTTACATAATAACTGTATAAGTCTGTAGATTAAATGAAAGATGCACAGTCACAATGTCAAATAACTTTGGGACTGCCCCACTCCACATGCAGCTGGGACTGCCTCACTCCACATCCCTGCTGGGACAGCCCCACTCCACACGCCTGCTGGGACTGCCCCACTCCACACGCCTGCTGGGACTGGCCCACTCCACATGCCTGCTGGGACTGCCCCACTCCACACACCTGCTGGGACTGCCCCACTCCACACGCCTGCTGGGATTGCCCCACTCCACATGCCTGCTGGGACTGCCCCACTCCACATGCCTGATAGGACTGCTCCACTCCGCACGCCTGCTGGGACTTCCCAGCTCTACACGCCTGCTTGGACAGCCCCACTCCACATCCATGCTGGGACAGCCCCACTCCACATGCCTGCTGGGACTGCCCCACTCCACACGCCTGCTGGGACTGCCCCACTCCACACGCCTACTGGGACTGCCCCACACCACACGCCTGCTGGGACTGCCCCACTCCACACGCCTGCTGGGATTGCCCCACTCCACACGCCTGCTGGGACTGCCCCACTCCACATGCCTGATAGGACTGCTCCACTCCACACGCCTGCTGGGACTTCCCAGCTCTACACGCCTGCTGGGACAGCCCCACTCCACATCCATGCTGGGACAGCCCCACTCCACATGCCTGCTGGGACAGCCCCACTCCACATGCCTGCTGGGACTGCCCCACTCCACACGCCTGCTGGGACTGCCCCACTCCACACGCCTACTGGGACTGCCCCACTCCACACACCTGCTGGGACTGCCCCACTCCACATGCCTACTGGGACTGCCCCACTCCACACACCTGCTGGGACTGCCCCACTCCACACGCCTGCTGGGATTGCCCCACTCCAGACCCCTGCTGGGACTGCTGCACTCAACAACCCTGCTGGGACTGCCCCACTCCACATGCCTGATAGGGCTTCCCCACTCCACACGCCTGCTGGGACTGCCCCACTCCACACGCCTGCTGGGACTGCCCCACTCCACAACCCTGCTGGGACTGCCCCACTCCACACGCCTGCTGGGACTGCCCCACTCCACACGCCTGCTTGGACTGCCCCACTCCACAACCCTGCTGGGACTGCCCCACTCCACATGCCTGATAGGACTTCCCCACTCCACACGCCTGCTGGGACTGCCCCACTCTACACCCCTGCTGAGACTGCCCCACTCCACACGCCTGCTGAGACTGCCCCACTCCACATGCCTGCTTGGACTTCCTAACTCCACATGCCTGCTGGTACTGTCCCACTCCACAAGCCTGCTGGGATTACCCCATGTCTGCTTGGACTTCCTAACTCCACATGCCTGCTGGTACTGTCCAACTCCACAAGCCTGCTGGGATTACCCCATGCCTGCTGGAACTGCCCCACTTGACATGCCTTTACCAATAAGGACTGTATCAGCCTGTGCATTACGGTTATATCTAACTGTATTGGTCATGTATTACTAATTACACACACTGTTTATGACCAGTGCACAGTGAAATGTCTTATAAAGCTTGAGGTATAGATTTAAAGAATTGTTTTATACTTGACAAATCTGATAATCAGATCTACCCATATTTCGTTCTGATAATGAATGACAGGTTTACTGAAATTAGTATGTCCAGTTTCATAGTGTTTCATAGAACATATAAACAAGGCACTATAGAAGGTGCATGGAAACATGCGAAAATAAAAGGTTTCAACATATAAAAGAGAGAAGCTAGATAACCAAAACTATTTATATAGTTTCAATTTACATCAATTACATGTTACACCAATTCCTTGGTTACATGTAGAAGAATATATTTTTTTGGTCCAAGGGTTAGTCTCTCTCTCTCTCTCTCTCTCTCTCTCTCTCTCTCTCTCTCTCCATTTCTCTGAGCGTTTTTAGTACATTTGTATCAATATCAAGTAGTTTGTGTAAAGGGGAAGGCCCTGTAGCTGATAGAGGAACGGCTGCCACACCCCACCCCATCCCCGGAGAAATATGATATTTCAAACATCAATCAAATGCTGTATTCTAGCGGTTTTATAATATTAAAAATGTTCGTTCAAAAATAGAATGAATGAATGGGGTTGAACAGTGTACTAACACATTACAGGTTATTCGACGACAACAGGAAGATTCCAGGTTCACTCTACAAATAAAAAAAACACAAATTAATATACAGATAAAAAACATCAACGAATGAATATGCAGAATGATCTTAGAACCTTGATACCTGCAGAACTGGAGAGTTTCTGCAAATTCTATTGTATAACTCAACATGTCACTTCTAACGACACGCATAATCCACAGTAATCCTTTTCAAAAATGGAATTCTCTAATGCTGATCACTTGATAAATTATTAACTCGTTTTGTTTGTATTGCCATTTCCCCCATACAGCTTCGATCCGTGGCAGGTTGGGTGAAGAAAGCAAGCTATAGATACATGTCGTTGAGAAAATAAACTGTTATAACCATTTTCATTCAGTCAAACTTAATAAGATGGATACATATTTGTGTTTATGCACGTAATGCACGCAATGCAGAGCACAATGCTGTAACATTTATTTAGTATAATATAACGTGTTTTATAACATGTCATTGTATAGAGAACGACATCTAGGATAGTATTACACAACCTATTATAAAACTCTTTTGAACAAATTTAAAATACGAGGGGGGATCAGAAAGTTCATATACTATTTATATCAATTATACAATGAACAATAGTGTTATTGTATTCAAGATAGATGTATATGGGATATATTTTGAAAATTTTAGCATGATACGTCAACTATTAAGAAAATTAGGCACTATTCAAAGAATGAATGAATGAATAAATGAATAGGGTTTAACAACGTACCAACACATTATAGGTCATTCGACGCCAACAGGAAGGAAGATTCAGATTAAAAAAAATACATCAACAAATGAATATGCAGAATGAATCTAGAACCTTGATACCTGCAGAACTGCAGAGTTTCAGCAAATACTATCGTATTACTCAATTTGTCGCTTCTAACAACATGCATAAGCCACAGTGATCCTATTCTTTCCATCACTCATGGCTCCCTGGAACCACAAAAGGGTTGATAATTTAACCACAGTAGTGAACATGACAAAAAATGATAAAATGAACATGACACCCATTCGGAGGATTCCTACCCCTCTGCAGAGATCGACAGTGATTCTATTCTTAGACAAAGTCACACGGGCTTCAAAGCATAGCAGTTAGATATGTTGGGGTAAAATGATGACATTGTATTCAACAAAAAAACGTAGTCAATATCTTATACAGGTGCTTTTGTATCAAATTTACCGAGTCAATCCTTTTCAAAATACTTTACTCCATGGTCTATACGTTTTTGCTACCATTCAGTAAACAAGTTACAAAATCAGAAAATGGTATACTAGACACAAAATTCTGTAAAACATGCTTTGATTCCAATATGTCTTCAAATCAACTTCCCATTTGTCATCTTTTAATGACCGATTCTCAGCCATCTCAAAAAAATTAATTTTGTGACATTTAAACACTAGAGAACTTGAAACATTAGATTCACCGTACATACTTTTATTTCTCTCTTTGAGCAGGTGTATTACCTAACATGGAGCAGAACTTTACGGAACTGCAGTATTCCCGGTGCTTATCCTTTTTTCAAGTGCCCCCGCTGTCATTTTGTTTCAAATAAAATGACACTGTAACATCATAATATTGACGTCATTTTCATATGCGCATAATTGGTGGCATTCTTTTAAAGGATGTAATCAAGCATACAATACAGCACACATTGATATTTTTTATTTAAAAAATAAAACCTGTTTAGGCAACGCTATGCTTGTTTGAATAGAAGAGGTAGGAAAAAAGCAAAAACTGCCCCAACTACGTAAATCGATGTTCCCATAGTTACTATAGAATACAAACTAAATTATCATTTTTTTGTGCAAAATTACTGCAAATATATAGCAGTACAGGCTCTTTGAGAATTATAAAAATATGATGATAAATAAAAAAGTTATGGCAAAAGTCTACAAATTTCTGATCCTCCCTCGTATAAGCACAAATTCAAACAAATGCATATGGTGGTGGTGGGGGCATACGCCTGGTTTATATTCCCTATAAGGTTAAGGTTAAAGGAGGGATTTTTTTCATTAGTCAATATCGTGCATCCCCGGATTTTCAATACACATTTGCATACTTGTATATGCTCGTATTAGTAGAGATGTTAGAAATAGTCCGAGTTATAATTCAGTGTCTGATGTGAGAGTCCCTAATTGGGTTACATAATTTTCCATTTCTTATGTTGAACATGGATCGTGATTTTGTTTCAATTTTGTACCACCAAAGACATTACATAATGATCACCCCTCGTATAACATTAGATGATTAAAATCATCCTCAATAACGGTTTGTTTACATTTAGGAATATCATGCACTTTAGTCAGAGTGTTAGAGAACATGCATTCCATACACATTTAGTCATCTCTGTACTTTACAATTGTCATATAACTGGCACAAAAAGCACCGCAAACAGGTGCAGACACGGTTTGTATTTCAATCCATTGGTTAGGTCAAGGTCAAGGATGTAAACCATTTTAAACAATATGGGGAGTGGTTTGCAAAATCAAAACTATTACTGAAAAAATAAAATAAAACCCAAAGCTAAACAAAAAACTTTAACCTGAGGTTTTAGAGACAAAAGTATGGAAAGTCAGGTATCTATATAACAAGCACAGTCACACCGGAGTATTATGTCACAAGTATAACAAGTACTGTCACACCAGAGTATTATGTCACAAGTATAACAAGCACTGTCACACCAGAGTATTATGTCACAAGTATAACAAGCACTGTCACACCAGAGTATTATGTCACAAGTATAACAAGCACTGTCACACCAGAGTATTATGTCACAAGTATAACAAGCACTGTCACACCAGAGTATTATGTCACAAGTATAACAAGCACTGTCACACCTGAGTATTATGTCACAAGTATAACAAGCACTGTCACACCAGAGTATTATGTCACAAGTATAACAAGTACTGTCACACCAGAGTATTATGTCACAAGTATAACAAGCACTGTCACACCAGAGTATTATGTCACAAGTATAACAAGCACTGTCACACCAGAGTATTATGTCACAAGTATAACAAGCACTGTCACACCAGAGTATTATGTCACAAGTATAACAAGCACCGTCACACCAGAGTATTATGTCACAAGTATAACAAGTACTGTCACACCAGAGTATTATGTCACAAGTATAACAAGCACCATCACACCAGAGTATTATGTCACAAGTTTAATAAGTACTGTCACACCAGAGTATTATGTCACAAGTTTAACAAGCACTGTCACACCAGAGTATTATGTCACAAGTATAACAAGCACTGTCACACCAGAGTATTATGTCACAAGTATAACAAGCACTGTCACACCAGAGTATTATGTCACAAGTATAACAAGCACTGTCACACCAGAGTATTATGTCACAAGTATAAAAAGCACCGTCACACCAGAGTATTATGTCACAAGTATAACAAGCACCATCACACCAGAGTATTATGTCACAAGTTTAATAAGTACTGTCACACCAGAGTATTATGTCACAAGTTTAACAAGCACTGTCACACCAGAGTATTATGTCACAAGTATAACAAGCACTGTCACACCAGAGTATTATGTCACAAGTGTTACAAATACTGTCAAACCAGAGTATTATGTTACAAGTATAACAAGCACTGTCACACCAGAGTATTATGTCACTAGTATAACAAGCACCACTACACCAGAGTATTATGTCACAAGTTTAACAAGCACTGTCACACCAGAGTATTATGTCACAAGTTTAACAAGCACTGTCACACCAGAGTATTATGTCACAAGTATAACAAGTACTGTCACACCAGAGTATTATGTCACAAGTATAACAAGCACTGTCACACCAGAGTATTATGTCACAAGTATAACAAGCACTGTCACACCAGAGTATTATGTCACAAGTATAACAAGCACTGTCACACCAGAGTATTATGTCACAAGTGTTACAAATACTGTCAAACCAGAGTATTATGTTACAAGTATAACAAGCACTGTCACACCAGAGTATTATGTCACTATTATAACAAGCACCACTACACCAGAGTATTATGTCACAAGTTTAACAAGCACTGTCACACCAGAGTATTATGTCACAAGTATAACAAGCACTGTCACACCAGAGTATTATGTCACAAGTATAACAAGCACTGTCACACCAGAGTATTATGTCACTAGTATAACAAGCACCACTACACCAGAGTATTATGTCACAAGTATAACAAGCACTGTCACACCAGAGTACTATTTCACAAGTATAACAAGCACTGTCACACCAGATTATTATGTTACAAAGATGTGATTTTTCTGCACATCTACGAGTATGGAAACTGGGCAGATAATTTCTGGATTATTTTAAGCACACAGAGACAGTTTCTAGTATCATTTCAATCATTTTGCAAGACCTGACCTGGGCATTGAACCCTCAAACTCTTACTTGCAAGAAGTACTCAACACTACGTCACTGCCCTGTTTTTATAAGATAAAGTAATATATTAATTTTGATAATTCCCAAATGAAAATCAAATTTGACTAAACAATTTTTAACAAAGTTTATTGCCATTTTTAGCATATGCCACGTTGTACATTATTGCATGTCCAGTTTTATTCGTGGAGGAAAACCTCAGAATGGATCAGAGTAGAACCACTATCCATGAACATGTAACTTCTCACACATAGTTGTTTCTTTTACCAAACTTGGCTCAAACCCATGACCTCAGTGGTGAGAGGTAAGCAAAGACAATTAAGACAATACAAATGGATTTATATGTTTAATCCACTAATAAAGACATAAACATGAAAAATAATGACATTAACAATTTTTTATTTTTATCTAAGTCCACCCAGGAAATGAAATAACTTCACTGTGTAACAAATAGGAAGTTTCTATTGAACCACAGTATGTTCTATATAAATTATGCTAGGTATTTTTTTTTCATAATATTTTTTTTTATATATATTTGATGTACCATCAAATTAAGTTGGAATAATTTTCCATACTATGTTTTCACTTGTTTGGTATATCTAAGAGATTTATCATACAAAACTTACCAGAAGTTCCTTTAAATTAAATGTTGAAAAAAAATACTGTTAATATTTTTTTCAACATACCAATATATGTTTCAATCAATTTAACATGCAGGTTTATACCTGTACAAAATGTTATCTTTATATCAGATTTAAAGATTTACAATGTTTTTCCATATAAAAGCAATCACATAACAGGTGCTTTGTGTACCTAATGAACCCAACATAGTATAAATTATTCCAACTTGCATACAAAATATTAATTCAGAAATACTCACAAGGAGCTGCAGTATATATTTGTTCCCACCTAATTAACAATTACACTTTAATTACTTGATGCAATTATCCAGTATCAATTACAACAAGTCAATGGCCTGAAGATTCGGAAGCAACAACAAAATTAAAGTAAATTGTAATTGATCAAAGTTTCACATTTTGTTATCTGATAATGAATTTTAATCCCCAGCTCAATTTATTTAAATAAAAAAGAAAGCCCTAAAAAATCCACTGCTACTTGTGTGTATTTCCATTGAAAAACATTATAATTTTATGCAAAACAAATAGAAAGTACACATAAAATTGGTACAGCAAGCTATATATATATACAAATGAAAACTCACAAAACTTACGATAGAAATTATAACAGGTTACAATGAAATGGCGGATGCATCCTTGTACAATTTCTACTTTAAATGTCAAAAGTTTAATCTGCAAAATCTCATAAAAAATTAATAAAAAAAAAGTTTTATAAACAGATGAATTATTTTTTAAAAACAAATAAAGAAGGGATATACCTCCTTTCTGCTATACCAATACTATGGGCACTTGGACATTTCACAGTTATTCTGAACTGAGAGGCTGATTTTCATTTCATTTGCCAGGCAAATATTTTTTGTTTTTTTTAAAAAGTACAGTAATCTTCCTTTCAATTTTAGCTAGCAACAAGACAGACAGAATTATCTCCCTTGGAGATCTGATATTTCAGTTTAACCACAAAATGTACCAATTTTCATTAAAATTTACACCACCATTAGATAGCAATCATATTTTTTGTTCTTTTTTTAAATTCCAACTATATCCCATGTACAGCATATGTGAATTAGAAAAATAGAGGGAGGTAGAAAAGATATTCTATAAATAAACATTGGGTGGTAAAAAGGCAAATTGAAGAAATGAAAACAGCTCACAGGTTGGAAGTCTATAAATTACCCAACATAATCAATACACACTTAACTGTAGTGGCGTATAGGACCTGACTTGAATCCTGAGATTCAAACACAACATAGCCAAATAATCTAGAAATCATTGCCTTTTTTATGATAAAAAGCAAATATTGAAGAATGCACTGATTTTAATAGACTATTTGACAAGAACTTAAATCTCAACTAACGAAACATCATTTTTAGACTTGCACTGATATACACCAAGACTATCTTGTTATTATTAGTGCAGAATCTTCAAATGCAATTTAAACAATTTCAATAAATAAGTTTGCAATTCTTAAAAATAATTCTGATGCAAGTTTGTCAGTTCCTAACGTTACTACTTATCCCAATACAAACAACAGTATTATTTCTAGAGTTTCAATTAATGCGCTCAAAAAAACAACACAATTTGGCAGTATCCAAAATTAAATTGGCATTCATTTACACCTATGACAAATCTATATCTTATCCAAACATGACAAGCATAGACAAACAATCGTATTAATAATGAAAATAAAATTATTCAACTTTTACTTGCAGACTAATCATGATATATACTACCGATATAATAAGGGGGCAAATTTCTTCAACTATGATCTGGAATAATCTTACCAGCTTAGCCCTAATTTGACTGGCAATTCCCAGCTACATAATAGGGCAAATGATGAAAATTACTAGAAAATTATCAACACCAAGGCTTTCCTAGTAACTGCTTACCTGTGGTCCTTAAAACTTATTTATCTGACATCGATTGTGACACAAGTTCTTACAAGTTCTACAAATAACACTCTTCCTGGGTAGAACCAGTACTAAGCAAATGCAGATAAAGTGACTTTCTCAATGACTCGACACAAAGACATGGGAAGTATCGTACCCATGCTGCTCCAATCATAGGTCTCATGTTCTACCAATGGAAGACACACCCCATTTACCATTTTAAAGTTGGTATTTTATAACAGAAGAACACTTGGGAAAAAGTTCTAGTAACCCAAAACGTTTGAGAAATAACAGTAAAATCCTGATCTAGAGAGCTTTTTTGTGTCATTTGATTATTCTATCGGCAAGATTGTATGCCTATGCTGTCTGTACTTTTCAAGATTAGACAGATTTAAGCAAAAGCAGAATGTATCTGCTAAAATGATGAGATGCCCTCAAATATAAAAGATGATGCAGTTAATGATATAAATATGAGAGAACGGATTGAAAATTGGAATTTGTTCATGATAGAAGGATGATTCACAGTAACCCTGAAATAAATGCTATGTCCGTCCGTCCGTCTAAAAGATACGCAAACGGAGGGAACTGTACAGACCTATCTATGTAACGATGCAACACATTCCATAGTTTTACAAATAAAAACTTTTGCCAATTACATACAGACACATACATACTTTACAAGTACATGTACAAACAACATCAAAAAATAATATATACTCAAGTACAAAACAACTCCTCTTTCCAGTAGGAAAGTTAACACTATTTTTGACTTCAGGATACTTTTCCCTCAAAGAAAAGTAAACTCAAGAACAAAATAATACAACATAGTAAAATTTTGATTCTGGCAAAGATTGAGTCGAGGAGTTTTCTTTTGGATTTGAGTGTAGTTGATCAATTCACTTCCTATCCGATCTATTTGTCAAAGTGAGGCTATGTAAACTCCTGGTGGGCGTGTCTATGACTTGGTCATCAACTTGAGATACTGGAGGCCATGATGGGCGGCACCAGCATGGGCTTCATCCACAGTGGGCCCTGTACCATGGCATACTGCCACAGGCATGGTTGACAGCTGAACCAAACACTGGTGCATGCCTGAATGATAAAGGTTGGTATTAAGCATCGTTCAATGTTGCTTTAAGATTAGAGAAGCTAACGTTTTTGAGACGATAATTAGAATAGCAGTTTGTTCGCGCTTTTAACGAACGATAAGGAATTAACTCATTAAGTTCACACTTGTAAAAAGCGCTAATTGCGGAAAAATATAAAATTTGGAAATGATTTATTGTGACTTAAATCATAAATGTTTTGATTGTCAGCGTGTTAACAATACCACCAAAACGGAAGTGTTTGACTTCGGATGAACGTGTTGAGGTTGTGAAATTGTGCCAATATACAAAAATACTTCGCTAATCTGGGTGAAAATTGATGACCCTGTAGTAGGCAGCCACCTGTCTTAAGCGGCCAATTTGACCCTTTCCCTTGGCTGGCTGCTTAAGACAGGTTTGACTGTATATAAAAAATCGAGTAAAAATGTGTAGCTCGTATTCTTCCATTATCTCGCGGTTACGTTAGGACAAATTCTGATTGTGTTTTATCAATACCTTTTCAAAAAATTCAGACGTTTAACCACTCTAAGATGTTCATCCAAATTTAAACACTTTTTTCACAGCAGATAGTTTGTACGATATGCATCGACGCAATCACAAATAAAAAAAATTTATGATAAAAAAAAAAAAAAGTTTTTCCATTGCATTCGCACCCACTTCCATAGCCGATAAAATTTAATTTAATTGTTATTTAAACAAACTGACGAATTGCAATTATCTTTTTGGTCTTACCCAGTTCGAAAATTGTGCATAAACACCTCAGTGAAATTTGCTTTCAATGTGTTTACACGCGTCATAAACCTAAATAAAACTACCATAAATACATGCGCTTAAACAGTCATGTACCCAGCCTAGGTAACGGCTTCACTAACAAACTAATGTCATGAATCTCGCTATTCTATTTCCTGATTCTACATCAAAGTCATAGTCATCAAACTGTATGGTGGAAATGACAGATGGCAGGCTACTGATGAATGAGTTATAAAAGGTTATAAAAACTGCATCTAAAATATGAGCGTGATTGAGTTACAATATGAAGATGACTGAGATACAATAATAAGATGACTGAGATATATATGAAGATGAACATGTTAAAATATGAAGATGATTAAGATAGGATATGAATATAACCAAGTTATGATATGAAGATAACTGAGTCAAGCGATCACTACATGTTAATATAATTAAGCAAACTGAAGGAATTGACTGAGTTTATACATTATTGATAATGTTTTACGCCATTTTCAACAAATTTCATGTTTTATAAATTATGGAATATCCAATTTATTGGTGGAAGAAGACCCCCAGAATGAACCTAAGAAGAACCACCATCTTTCCGTATGTAACTGGCAAATTTTCTCAAATAATGTTTTTGGAGCGAGTCGGACTCGATCCTACAACCTTAGTGGTGAGAGGTTAATAATCTTGAAATTTCTCAGCCACAGAGAACCCCCCCCCCCCTAGTAACAATATGAAGATGATTGAGTTATAATAATAATGAGACCTGGTCTTGAACCCATGACCTCAGTGGTGAGTGGCACCAGACAATGGCACCTTGGATTACTCAGTTATTGAGGACCCCTTGATAAGATGATGACTGAGTAACAATATAGAAGACGACTGAGTTTCAATATGATAAAATGATCAACACAGAAATTACTGATTTAAGCTATGATTATGACAAAATTGTATTTGGAAGATGACCCAATAACAATAAAAACACAACTCACCATAGGCACTGAGTTCAGGTATGTCTGTATATAGAACCTCAAACCTCTGGGCCTCAGCAATCTCCTGCAGCATCTGGCAGTAGTTAGTGGCTGGTGCATTCAGTGGCTTGCCTTGAAGATTCTTCAGCTGCTTCGAGCTCTTCTTCATCACAGTCTGATAGAATTTCTGAAATTATACAAACAACACTTTATTATAGGTTAAGTGGTCAATGTTGTTGATGGGTATTGCAGACTGGTAACTCTCCATGGGTATTGCAGACTGGTAACTCTCCATGGGTATTGCAGACTGGTAACTCTCAAAGGGTATTGCTGACTTGTAACCCTTGATAGGTTTTACAGACTGGTGATTCTCGATGGGTATTGCAGACTGGAAACTCATACTTACATGTGACCACTGGTGTATACGATAGTGTTGCTCCAATTAATTGACAAAAACTGCTAACAAGATCACTGACGATGAATTATATTCGTCAATGAATTAAACTTATTATTGTACAAGAGTCATTCTTGTTTATAACTAAATTGAACACTGATTGGATGAAAGCTAACCAAGAAGCTATTCAAATTATATCTAACAAACTTACCCATGTCGTCCCAACATGACTGACAAAGACAAAGACAAATGACTATCCCTTTCCGGGCAAAAAATAAAAAGATTAGACATTTGGGACAATTTTGAGTTATTACATAGAAAATTAACTATGATTATATTCAATAACTGGTTGTCTGAAATGTTTAAAATTTCAACTCTGATCCCCAACACTAGTATACGGCCACCTGATCATGTATGCTGCTTCAATTATATTCCACCCATTGGGCACGGAGGACCGGACCAAGGATCGGAAGGTCGTGGGTTTCATACTTTGTCACTACTATGTGCTCTATCACTGGACCACGCTCTCCACACATCCTGACTGTTAGGAAGATTTTAATAACTTGTTCTTATGCTGCCAAGTCATAAAGCAACTAGGAGGTTCTTAATGCAGACAATCCATAAAGCAACATGAAAGTTCTGTATGCTGACAAGCCATAAAGCAACTAAGAGTTTTTTTTAAGCCAAGCCATAAAGCAACATGATGATCAAAGGCCTGAAGGTCCTGAGGGAAGGCTCGCTGCTTGTGTAATTTGAAAATGTAGGTTCGGAAAATTGAAAAACTTAGTTAGATTTCTGATATGTTAAAAGGCATTTCATTGGGATTTAGAAAAGAATGTGGTGTGTTTAATATTTCTTTTGTGTATCTGTATAAATAATCTCCTGCATGCAATTCAGAGTCCTTATCAATACTTTTCCAACAGTAGCTATTAAACGGTTTCAATAATGCAATTGAAAAAATGAAAATACCATGGTACACATCGTCTTCCGTGTGAAAATTGACTGAATATTTGATGACCCTGGTGAAAATATCCATTTCAGGACATTTTGTAAACTGGTAACGTGGTGGTCCAGGATTCCTTTCCACATCTCCACATAAAGTTATCAACATGAACAACCTATATGAAAGCTTCACAAATAAACCTTCATATTCTGATGTTTCTCCAAAATCGAAATAGTTGAGTAGTGATGTACAACTCCAGTCAATTTTAATATATCCAGTTCAATAGTTATGATTTATGGATAACGAAACGCATTCAGCACAAAATGTTCCTGATTGTCCGAGAATATACAACACATATCCATAACTCTTTGTCTAGACCAAAACAAACATGACCTACTTATAGATTTACGTGTATATTGACTTGAGTTATGTTGGATTCTCATATAGCTTTCAATCATCAATATAAATAATCAATAAATAGCATTATAAACGGTGTTGCCTGAACTAGATTTAATCAATCTAAAAAAAACAACACAGAAACACAACAAACATAACAGTCGGATGACCTAATTAACCGTTAAACTCTGCTTGCATAAGATGACAGATTGGCGCGTTTTTCTATAAACAACAAATGAAGCCCCGAACCTAATTTCGTTATTTTACTATAAAAAATTAAAAGAGGACAATCAGTAGTAAATAAAATTTCACTAACAATTACTATTTACTCAAACTACGAGTTATTATATCATAAATATGTCAATATTTCACCCCATTAATGATTACATGTCGAATTGTGTTAGAGATTATATCCCCCCTCACCAGATGATGTCACTATGCATAGTAGTAAATGTGTAAAACATTTTTTTTATCAATGAAAATTGCCGCGTTTTTTTAGAAGTGTATTATTCCGCATTTCCATGCAAATTGTATGCTTCCCGTATCGTATTTTTGAACTTTTGTAAAGAAAAATATCCGCAATATTTAAAAAACTTTGAATCTTTTGTTGTATAATACGTCCTCTGCTACGGTAAATGCGTTTTGAAACTTGTGAACTCTTTATCGGTCGGACGGATATGGCGGTTCCTGCCATACATAGTACTGTATAACAGATGCTAGAGCTGCAAGACAGCTAAGGAAGTCAGAGCTTTGCCAATCTGTATGCATGCAAGAAGTAAA
Source organism: Panopea generosa (assembly GCA_029582155.1). Classification (NCBI taxonomy): domain Eukaryota; kingdom Metazoa; phylum Mollusca; class Bivalvia; order Adapedonta; family Hiatellidae; genus Panopea; species Panopea generosa. The sequence continues at coordinate 27,414,691 of CM055909.1, read as the reverse complement.
TGGTTTCTTTATGGTGACAAGCCATAAAGCTACATGGAAGTCTTAATGGAGTCAAGCTATAATGACAGGTGATAAGCCATATAGCTACACGGAAGTTCTTTATGGTGTCAAGCTATAATGACAGATGACAAGCCTTAAATTAACATGAAATTTCCATGTGCTTACAAGTCATAAAGCATAAGAAGAATTTTTAAGGGTCATGAAACATAAATTCTTTATGGTGATAATTAACATGGAAGGTATGAATGCTATTAAACTGGTCAAAGCAAGAATAAATTTGTTTATGGAAACAAGACATGAAGGAAAAAGAAGTTCATTATGATGACAAGTCATAAAGCAACAATGAAGTTCTGTATACAATTAAACAAGTCATAAAGCCGAAAAGGATTTTTTTATAGAGAAAAGTCATGAAGCAACAATAAGTTCTTTATGACAACGTCATAAAGCAACATGGTAATATAGAGGGATCTTACATGAGTGCTTATTTATTGCTGAATTCATTGAACCAGTTTAATAAATTCAATTCAATAATAAATGATCATGAATGTAAGATTTTTTTTAATACATAACTCAGAAAATTGGTACATTAACCATTTATTTTTCATATTACCTCTATAAAGAAAGAGAAAAAAATTGTGCATATTAATTTCTGTCAGTCGTCGTATGATATAACCCATGAAAAAAAAGTAATTTTATCATGACAAATCAACATTTATAAGTTCCGAAAAGTCAGAAAGCAGTTCAGCATTATCGAAAATGCCAAAGGATGACTCGGTAGTGATATTACACTAGATTTATATCAAAAATATGTCATGGGTTTATAACACTCCTGCAGCATAAATTATGTGATAAAAGCAATATATTAACAAAGAAATTGTGATGACATCTGGTTTACAACACTACTTCACATTAACATACCTGAATTTCTTTGTTCTGTTTAGGGCTCAGTACTGGTACCTTTACTTTCCCTTCTTTCAAAGCCGTGTATGAAGCTTTTAAAGGTTCCACAGTCTGTCAAAAGGGAAAGTAAAGATTGGTTAACTTCATCAAACATAGACGAGGGCAATAGTCAGGGTCACAGTAGACAGAGAGCTGAGTGCTTAAATGTTTTGGTTTATCCCCCAAATAAATATATGAATATTTTGGGCACTAAGATGTCTTAAGAGACAGCTTTACATAAATAGGGCATTTTAATTCATTGTTAAAGCATTCTACCCATATTCATAATCTGAAAACAACAAAACAAAAAACACAAAAAAAACACAAACATCATACCAAAATGATTAACATTTAGCAATGATTTTTCCTTCATAAACTGGTAACAATAAATGGAGTCATTTCCATCCTGAAAACATGTTTTTCCACTCTTAGGCTCAGAAATTCCTATTTCTGATGGGTAAAATTCCCCCAAAACAGTACACATATGTTATAGTAAGTTTAATACATACAGAATCTTACACATGACTGCTCATTTATTATTGAATTTATAAAACGAGTTGGCAAAAAGGTATTATGTGATGCCTTGCTAAGCATTATATCATTTTTTTCAACAACTTTAATATATCCAATAATAAATGTGCATGAACGTAAGATTCTTTTTATCACATAACTCAGGAAAATGGAAAATTTACCATGTGTTAAACAGATCACATTAGTTTCCACCAGTCGTCATATGATGTAATGTCATTTTACCAAGACAAACAGACGTCATATATACATTCTGGCAAGTCAAAAGTACTTTGGTTATTTTATTCACAAGAGCTAAGTTGTAGAGAAAACGTCAAGAAGTGATATTAAACAAGGTTAATATAAAAAATATGTCATGGGTTTATTTCATTCCTGCACTGTAAATTATGTGATACATATATCTTTGTGTTTAGCCCTTTTAACCCCTTTTTTTGCTCAATGAAAAACCAGTCAAGTTTATCAATGAATATTTCTTATTCATTCCTGACACATATTATTTGAACAAAGTAGGACTATGTGGATTTTTGACCAATTTTCAGTGGAGTGGGGTGGATGCATGGATCTTCTCTTACCAATTTTTTTATATGAGGCTGAGGGTGGGGACATTGCCAGAGAAAATTTGAGCAAATTTGTATGGATCCGAAATGCCAAGTGTCCAAATTTATATTTTTCACCATTTTTGCTAAGCACAAGTCTATTGAATCATATAGTTTAAACTAGACCGTAAGTCATTACTTTCACACATTGCCTTTAAGTGATGCACCACATTGATCACAGAAGCAGCAAGCCATGAAAGTGCAATTTTGAATAAGTTCTGTTTTAAAATAACCAAGCAACAAGTCATTAAGGTGCAATTTTGTATATGTATGCCCTTTGAAAATAAATTCATTCATGCAAAATAAATACTGTGGAATAGGTTTGCACCACTAGAATTGCAAACAGCAATTTTACTTAGTGCAAGAGTGATAAAATTTGCATCAAGCTCAGCTAAATTTGATGGTGATCAAGTATGAAAAGCATCAAGTCAATTGCCTGAAACCTTTGGAAGTAGTTTGCTCAACCAGAATTGCAATATGCTACAGCAATGTAACTGTTTTAAACTTATCTATTTTACATTGATTAAGAAACAATTTCTTGCAACTTAGCCAATTATGAGACAAATCATACTCTTTCCACGTAGTTGTGGTTAATGTCTTGCTCATAGCCATGGTGGAGAATTGAACAAACGATCTTCCGAACCAGAGTTCAAAGTTCTACTACTGGACCATGTGCCCCAGCATGTTACTAAGTACAAGGGCAATACCTTGTGATGGAATTGAGCCAGCATCACAAATTTTTTCATCATGCACATGATCTATACTTGATGCTGTATACAAAGTTTCAAGTATATCAATTAAAAACTGTGGAAGAAGTCTGCTCCATAAGTTGCAGACAGATTGACAAACCAATGGACATCCAGACCCTCCAACACAGGGCCTCTTATAGACCAACTCACAAACTTTGTTTATGGAGGTATAATACATCTGGCCAGGTAACAAATTCATGGAACAGACTAAATAGTAACACTCAGGTAAGAACAAAATACATTCAACCCTGTCTGAAGCAGCCAATCACGGGAAGGAGCAAAATTCGCCTTGTAAGACAGGATGTTGTTTTACGCAGGTTAATTTTTCAGCATATAAATGGAAAATAACAAATGTGGTTGCTTAAGACAAGTTTGACAGTATTCCAATTGCAAAAGAAAGATTTGTATGTGTATTTACCAGAGGTATTTCCTCATCTTCCTCTTCTTCAATGACAGCATTGCCACCTTCCTCAACCAGGCCGTGAATGTGGTTTAGCATAGCTTGGGCAGCAATGCGCTTAGCTGTCTTCTTGGACCTGGCCGAACCTATATACCCATAGAAATACAAATACTAGGCTTGAATGTATCATAATATGCATATTAACTATGTCAAGAGAATTCAAATTGGATACCTTATTGATAATACTATTCTTTGAATGGGATTTAACACCAATTCTATCACATGACTGGTTATATATGGTATATCCAGTTTATTGGTAGAACCACTGCAAACTTTCTCATATTAAGTTTTTATGACTGACCCACAACCTCATCAGTGGGAGGTAACTGGCCATTACACGATAGCGCCTTAGACCACTCAGTGGGAGGTAACTGGCCATTACACGATAGCGCCTTAGACCACTCAGTGGGAGGTAACTGGCCATTACACGATAGCGCCTTAGACCACTCAGTGGGAGGTAACTGGCCATTACACGATAGCGCCTTAGACCACTCAGTGGGAGGTAACTGGCCATTACACGATAGCGCCTTAGACCACTCAGTGGGAGGTAACTGGCCATTACACGATAGCGCCTTAGACCACTCAGTGGGAGGTAACTGGCCATTACACGATAGCGCCTTAGACCACTCAGTGGGAGGTAACTGGCCATTACACGATAGCGCCTTAGACCACTAAGTGGGAGGTAACTGGCCATTTCACGATAGCGCCTTAGACCACTCAGTGGGAGGTAACTGGCCATTACACGATAGCGCCTTAGACCACTCAGTGGGAGGTAACTGGCCATTACACGATAGCGCCTTAGACCACTCAGTGGGAGGTAACTGGCCATTACACGATAGCGCCTTAGACCACTCAGTGGGAGGTAACTGGCCATTACACGATAGCGCCTTAGACCACTCAGTGGGAGGTAACTGGCCATTACACGAAAGCGCCTAAGACCACTCAGTGGGAGGTAACGGCCATAACACGATAGCGCCTTAGACCACTCAGTGGGAGGTAACTGGCCATTACACGATAGCGCCTTAGACCACTCAGTGGGAGGTAACTGGCCATTACACGATAGCGCCTTAGACCACTCAGTGGGAGGTAACTGGCCATTACACCATAGCGCCTTAGACCACTCAGTGGGAGGTAACTGGCCATTACACGATAGCGCCTTAGACCACTCAGTGGGAGGTAACTGGCCATTACACGATAGCGCCTTAGACCACTCAGTGGGAGGTAACTGGCCATTACACGATAGCGCCTTAGACCACTCAGTGGGAGGTAACTGGCCATTACACGATAGCGCCTTAGACCACTCAGTGGGAGGTAACTGGCCATTACACGATAGCGCCTTAGACCACTCAGTGGGAGGTAACGGCCATTACACAATAGCGCCTTAGACCACTCAGTGGGAGGTAACTGGCCATTACACGATAGCGCCTAAGACCACTCAGTGGGAGGTAACTGGCCATTACATGATGGTTTAGACCACTCAGTGGGAGGTAACTGGCCATTACACGATAGCGCCTTAGACCACTCAGTGGGAGGTAACGGCCATTACACAATGGCGCCTTAGACTCTCAGGACCCACCTTATAAAAATGAAAAAGGTGAGAATGTCAGTTTAAGATGAAGTTGGGCTGATATCATTACCGCCCCGCAGTGGCCTTTTTAATAAACAATGATAGACACTGCTGTGAAAAATAAACGGTACCTCCCCGCTGTGTTCCTTTATTGGCTAATCAGACCGTAGACACTACATGCGTCGTTAGGTAATTTCCAATATGCGTACACACTCGATTAAAACATGTTTCCCGCTTTTAGTGCATTATCATATTATTCTTTCATAGACTGCGGAACCATTAGAATGGTTCTCATTTCAAGCTATACAATTAGAACAAACTAGGAAGCCAGCGGTACACACACACACACACGCACCATGTGCGATTGTTTTGATAAGCAACTGAAGGTGTTGGCAATGTTTTTCACAAGATTTAAAAAGGTGTCGGCATTACCTTTCAATTGATTCATTAACCTCACAATCACGTGAAGTCTATGGAGTATGTATGCAATCAATCGGAACATGTGTCACAACCATTTCTCAGATCAAGGCAACTAGAAACAAATCGCAGTGTAAAGTAAGGGCTTTATGCAAGTAAGCAAAACAATGAAATCGTAAAGGGTTTACTCAGCATCTTATTTCAACAAAGCTAGAATAAAATCCCCACTTAAAATGGTTTATTTTGTACATAAATTGAAGAAAAAATCACCCGGATGTTGCCTACCGTACGTAAACAAATTTGAGAAACCCAGTCTAAAAGTTGGCGCCTTCAAAAGTTGGATCTCAAAAAATTGGTGCATCGGTTATAGCGGTCCCGTTTATTATAGATGTTTAAGACTTTATATCTATTTGGAAATACACTGACACCTAATGAAAATTACAGAATCAAACATTAAAAATACAAACTTCTCAATTGTATTAACTTTTAAATATGACAAGTTGTCCATATCAACACTCCTTTACTATATTTTTATGGCAATATTGTTCTAATATAGGATAGAAACATATATTTGAATTGCAAATTATGAATGGATAGTTGGATACTCCCTGTTTCTCAGCATCTTATTTCAACAAATAAAATCCCCACTTAAAATGGTTCAATTTTTTAACATAGATTTAAGCATTGTGTAAATATAGTATTCATTTTATAAGGGTACTTGAATAATCCAATATTGTTCAATTAATTACTTTATAATTGATTAATAATAAGGCTACTACAATAGTATCATGTATTATTAATAATGCTACTACAATATAATCAAGGAACTATAGTATATCCTTCTATAGTTCCTTGAAACATGTTTTATTAATACATGATATTGTAATAGCCTTATTTAAGATGATTCATACATTTACCAAAACATACATGTATCATACTTGTTATTAGTGCTGAAAATGGTGCTCAACACAGCACGCAATAAAGTAATGACCTTTTTTTCTATTATTTTGTATGCGCCAAAAAATGCCCTTTTTCAATTGGTACCCTGCCCTTTTTCAATCCTGGGGGAAACACTATCATTACTCGTCAGATACCCCCGGGTATTAACTGCGATACTCTCCATCCATCATGATGTATAAAACTGACAGCCGGGGGTATCCAACAATGCATAAATAGTGCATTTCAAGTTTATGTTTTTCTATTCTATATAAAACTTCTGTTGCCATAAAAATACAGCAAAGGATTTTTTTTAATGGACAACTTGTCATATTTTAAAGTTAATACGTTTTTAATGTTTGATTCTGTAATGAAGAATATTTTCATTAGGTATCTGTATATTTTGAAAATAAATATAAATCTCATTAATAGTTAAGTCTTAAAACATCCCTAATAAACGGGTCTGCAGTAATCTACGCACTGACTTTTAGACCGGGGTTTTCAAGGTGAGCGACCTCCGTTGTTATTTTCATATTTTTTGCTTCAAATTCTCTGATTTGTTTATAAAATAAACCGTTTCAAGAGGTGATTTTATCCTATATTTGTTGAAATTAGATGCTGGAAAACCCTTTACGATTGCATTGTTTAGTTAACATGTAAAATGCTCTCAATTATACACTACGATTAAAATTAGTTTGACAAAAGAGGGGACCCTCCACAACTTTATTACATACTTTTAAATGGACTGATCTGAATCTACATGACATATCGCCTATGACAGCATATTACAGAACTTTTCTGTAATAATGTTTAACATTTCTGAATCTAACATCAATTCGAAATCAACCATGATTGACGACATGACGAAAGCCGGTAATATTACATTTGCTTCAGGGACTATTTTCATGATTGATATGCCATATACTACTTAGTATTAACTATGGGATTACAATGGGACTTTTTTCATTGTTGATTTGTGATATGCTAATTAGTATGGACACTCTTACATTTCAAGCCTTTGAAGTAAGTAGCAATCGTGTGCAGACATCAAAATTTAATATTTAATATCATGTCATTAGTTTATTTTTTGTACATTGTAAAGTTACTTTCATCCGACAGATACATAAAAAATCAAGAACTACTTTTTCTTGAGCAGTTAGAAGGTGCATATGAAATAAGATAAATTTTTCAACATCCTACGATACTAATGAGACGCCAGAAAATATGGCACCTTAAAAAAATACTACATGGAGAATACAAGGCTAGTGGCGTTTTCTCTTTAGGTCAGGCTTAGAAAACACGAGAGGAGGAATTGCCAGACATTTGGGCTGTCCTTAAAAAATAAATTGTTTGCCGTTCTCCTACATTCTCACTCAAAACTGCAGCTACCTAAACTTTTATATTGACTTTCAAACAGTTAAATTTTTTTTCATGATTTCTGTCCATTTATTTTTAAAATTGACAAAGCAAAATCAAAATTTTGCGGAAAAAATAATTAGCTACCTATCTATCCACATGAAAAATACTGGGTCAGAGCACAGCAAACAAATAATTTTTTAAGAATGGCCTCATCTCTTCAATTAACAAGAAACAAGTGTCTGTCCGCATAAATGTCCTCACTAAAACTGATCACAAAAACATTTGTTACCGAAAATTAAGTAAAAAACATTACAGGCCAATTACATCATTTTAAAAAAAATAACCAGAGTATTTAAGTTACATAAAACCATATTTATACATTAACATGAATATACAGCAATAAATGTTCTAATGTATGATTAATACAAGTTTAGTCATGTAAGATTAGATTGTACCTTTTTCATGGATTTTCCCCAGTTTCACAGTACAGACAAACTCCCTGGCATGCGGGGGTCCCTGCTCGCTTGTGAACTCATACACAGGGGGCTTCATCAGTTTCTTCTGTGTCAACTCCTGTAACTCTCCGACAGGGTTACCTATACCATCACCTTCTGGTGCCACTGGTGGACTGTAAATAAATATGTATATTATGGATTTGTTTGGTTTGGGAGGTGGGGGGGTCCCTTCAATATGGAAAATAGCATCACAATGATTTAATTGGGGGGGAATCAAAACAATCCAGATTGTATTTATGTATGTTCAAAACATTTTACAAGTAAAACTCCATGTTTCTAAACTAGTTTTATACAGTTAAATGGAATAAATCAGGATTTTTCAAAATTTTAAAATTGGTTAAAACATTTTTTTCTAGTACATCATGTCTATATATACTCACTGACCCTACATTGCCAAAAGGGTATCTATATAAAGGTGCCAAAATAATATATTGAAAAGGGATTTCTTGAAACTTGGACTACGCATCACAGGTTAACACATAGATTAAAGTAAAAACTGTTTAATCTCAGAAAGAATCTTAATGACGATGTAAAGGTCATCAAGCAGTATTTAAGTGCTTTCTAGTTAAACTCATATTCCTTTTGTTTGCATTGAACATTGTCAAGAAAGACCAATAAAGTTGATAATGTTCTACATGCTTGTTGGTTGATAACAAAAAGAATTAAAAGAAGTAAATAATTGTATAATGAAACAGACAAATACCATTTCTCAAATCTCAGTTTCATACACTGCGGTCCCGTTATAATGCGGTCCGATATGACGCGAATTCCGTTATAACGCGGTTTTTGCTTGGCTCCCATTTTTTTGGCAGGGGGGAAAAGTCGTGATACAAAACTTGAAAATATGCGCGAATGACCAAATGACAACCAAATAAAAGATCGTCGCTATGTTTTGATTTGATAATCGCTCATCTTCTACTCACCAATTAGCCTTGATTATAACAAACTGTTATAACCATTACCTCATGGTGGTTTAAAGGATTGTTTAAGGGATTGATTCATGCCAGCATTGACAATTAACAGTTTGTAATAATCCCGAGTGCTTCAATAAATGCTGACACGCGCCAAACACGGAAGCCATATGCAAACTTTGTTATTATCGAGTGATCACGTGATCAAGCAACGAAGCGGTTGACAGGTATTAATATATCGCAGGTATCTTATCGGATCGTAAACACAAACTTATTTTTATTATTTAATTGTTGTTAATACTTCAGATTTATGTTTTTAATATTTTTACACTGACAGCGTTGAGTTTAAATTGAAGCGCGATTTTTTATATAGACACCGTTTTTTCTCCTTCCGGGTTAAACGGAAATGGCTGCCAATTTTAGTACAATCAAAACAAGAAAACGTTTTTCTTTCTTTTCTTTTTTTGTATTAATTTCATACATATCTAAGTGTATCTGTTGTAACTAAATACGCGTTGTATCATATTACAATGCAAACAATACCATTCACAGTAGGACAGCACGATAGGTGTGAAAAAACAACATCGATTTTTTCGAGGTGATTATCGCTATAACGCAGTCCGCTTATAACGCGGTTTCGTTTTGTGGACCCCAAGATCCGCGTTATAACGGGACCCGAGTGAATTTAGATCTAGAAATATGTCTGTCAACACAAATAGCCACGCCATTCATCCTGTAAATCTTTACCATGTTGACCGATATCAAACTAAGTCTGTATTTAATAAACAAACAGGTACACGTGAAATGTTATTAAGTACATAAACCCCTTCAGCAGATATCTATCGCAAACCAATTCTCGAAGCACATGAACAGGGGTAACACTTAAATGCCCTATCACCACTCCTCGAGCACTCACACATTGTTGCTGGTTGGTGCATCACCACTTGGAGTTGTACCGTTGGGAATACCAGTTATTTGGTTGAGGGAAGCCTGAGCTGCAGCATGTTTTGCCTTCTTCTTGCTAGAACCTAGAAATAAAACACCATAGCATTGTTACAGGTTGTAGATAATGTGACTAAGTCTGTATTGCAAGATACACAACTGTAAAACATCCAATAAAACAGACATCAGACTACCCAGTTTGCTATAAATATTATACATCCATCACTAAAGCAAACTACAGTAAATTTTCGTTGGCTTGAACATGAATGGCTGAAACACAACATAATATATCTCAACCAACTTATCTGATCCTGGCCGAATTCCTATTTTGATGTTTGCACGTTTCGTATGCTGTTGAACAATACTCAAGGCTCAAACAATCCTTATCTCGACCTAGTCAGGTAACTCTATTGTACCTTGATTTTTCTGTATGCAGGGTCATTTCAATCCAAAACATGTGTACTTACTACTGACTTTGAATTTATTATTTTTTGGCAGTCAAATGTAAATATTTCTCTGCATTACTTGTTCAATGTGATGCAGCTATTTTGTGTCATCTTATCGCTGATAACCTCTAAAATCAACTTTCAGTCACAACATAAGTTTCAACTTGGTTTACTAAATAACTTAATTATTAAATATAAACCAATCGACACTGACATTGTCAGTATCCAATGATTAATGTTTTCCTTACTTCAAATTTCAACTCATTTTTTCCAGAAATTTCGATGTTTAAATCCCCCCAAATTGTAGTTATCTGGAGCACTGCGACCCAACCTTATATTAAGGATAATCAGATTTAGATTAGTAGATGCGAAATTGGATATTTCAAGCATTCTGAGGTAAATGACATACCCTTTCCTGTGGCACTAATCTCGCCCACAGTAACACGCATGATGAAGGTCGGCTCATGCACAGCACCTTCATTTGCTACTAAGTCATACTGTGGAGTGATTCCTCTCTTGGTGCACAGCTCCTGGAGGTAACTGATTGGTGTCTTGCCTTGAGGGATTGTCGCCATCTGAAACAATTAATTAAACATTTGTTCAATTTCAGTACTCAGTTGTTCTCCGAGATTGCTATTTGGTAAAATCCATTTTCAGGTTTTATAAAGATGTTGCACAGTTAACAATATCTACAAGAGGGCCAAGATCACCCTATATCGCTCACCTGACTGACCTTGAGTCATTCAACAAAAGCAGATTATAATTTTTATAATACATGTACGCTCAAAATTTTAGAAAGATGAGACGTGCAAGTAGTTAGAATTTTGATTTGTTTTGAAGATGTAACATGCGTAGAAGAGTTCAATCTTGGTAGAGGTGAAATTACATCAAAATTAGGTCAGTAGATTCTGACAAGAAGGCTTTTGAATTTTACTATAGATGCTAAGCCTTCGAACTAAGATAAAAATTCCAGTTCCAGCACAAAACTAACCTGTTATGTTTGAGAACGGTTTCAAACTAAAGCATCAGACTAAACTATTGTGCATGAAACAATCCGCAGTTCCAGTACAATAAATATTCCTATGAGTTTCAAACACAAGCCTTCCCAAAGTATATGGCTTGAAAGAATCTTTATCGCGGTGCACTCTCTGAACAAACTTTGTAGAGGGTCACCCAAGGAACATTTCTGTGAAATTATATCAAAATTGGCCCAGTGGTATCAGAGGAGAAGTTGTTAAAAGCTAAAAGTTAACGACGGACGACAGACGACGGACACCAGGCTATCACAAAAGCTCACCTGTGAGCCTTTGGCTAAGGTGAGCTAATTAGTACTTTGGAAATTCAAGTCCCTCCAATGCCCTATGATTTTGGAAAATGCCTTGCAAACGCCAAATTCGGAATGATACCATTTGTTTAAAAAAGTTACTTGTATACATTTCAATACAAACTAGACATATTAATGAACCTCATTAATACCTCTGCAACACCACCTTGACATCAAGTAATTTTGGGAGTGACAGTGAAAGTTTGTTTGCAGGTTTATAAAAATGTGTGTCATGCATATTTACATGTGATGTTGATTTTATAAGGTATACAAACTGCTTGAAAACTGAGGTAGTAATTTGTAGTGGTGCGTGGGCAAATCTTGGTCAGCGATACTCAACATGCATAAAACTTTGATTTTAGATTGGTCAGACTGACAGTGTTTGTTTTAGTCAGTTAATGGTAATGTTATGTTTTGTAAACAGTTTAAGGTTGTATACTTCAATGTTTCAATAGAAGGAACCTGATAACGTTATTATCAAATAGAACCTATCTGTGCTTTTTTTGTTCTTTTGAAGTAAATGGATAGATAATTTTTTAAAGGAAAATATCATAATGCATGTCACGACACACTGGTTCTGTTTCATGATATATCGCAATACAAAATTCTTTAGTTCTCTCAAATACTGCAATTCAACTTAGTGCAAAAGCAGTAAGTCAAGAGTTGCAAAATTTGCGTAAGGCACATCATATTTTCAATTTGTAAAATCAGCTAACATTTTGTGCGTGCCAGTGCTTATTTCAAACCCTGGGAACAGCCGATCTTAAGTTTTGTTTTCAAAATAGGAAAATCTACAATTGTGGGACTTGGCCATGTTTATGTGGGAATTGGCATGCACTGGAAATAAGTGCAATTAAATGCATTCTGTATCAATTATTAAAAATATCAACCAACACAATTTGTGTACTTGGTGATGGTCGCTTTACAAATATTGCCATATTAGTGTTAACATCGGCTTTGCATTGAAATATTTAATGGTGATTGACAAGTGATCGAAAACTGCTGCAGTGAATGTACATACAGGGTTTCCCCATGGAATTTCTGAAGGCATGTTGCAAGCAATGTGAGGAGGTTGGTATGGGAGAGGTATCCCCTCACCTTGTTGAAATATTTTTAATTATGACATTCTTAAATGGCACATTTTCCATTTTGAATATTGCTGCCATAAAATGAATACAAAGAAATTTAAAGTGTATTTTAATGGATGACTATTCATATTTAAAAGTGACAATTTATATGCTTGTACTTTTAATGTTTGATTCTATATAGAAGAAAATTATATTTTTCATATAGTATTTGTGTATTTCAAAATGAAAAACTAATTTATAAAAGTAAACCAAAATAGCTAATACTTAAAATTATTTTTTCCCTATCTCCTGAATGTCCTATATATAAACAGAACCACAGTAACCCAATTTTGCATCTCCAACATTTACACTGTCACCGCATCCAGGCATTTCCGTATTTACAATAAACGAAAAAACTTTAATTCATGTTAAAAAATAAACTGTTTTAATTGGAGATTTCATTCTAGCTTTGTTGAAATAAGATAATGTGAAAACCCTTTACGATTTCATTGTTTTGCTTACTTATACACTGCAATCTATTTATTCTTGTCTTGATCTGAGAAATGGTCGTGACAGCTTCAGTAGAGGCTAAACTCTTTATTAAGTGTTTCATTCCGATTGGTCACATAATACTATACAGACTTGAAGCATGATTAAGCATGAGGTTAATGAATCAAGTGAGAGGTTATGTGTTATGTGCAAACCAATTAATACTGACAGCTTTGTCAATAATCAATTTTAAATCTTGTGAAAAACAATCTCCGATCAAGAAATTTCTTTATACAACACAGAACATTCTATATTGAGGCGGAGTAACCTTCAAATGCCTTACGTTGATTGGCTTACCTGTACACCTCCACTAGCGAGTGATTGACAAGTCTGTGAAATAGGCCAATCTATCATTGGTAGATAATGAGTGTCAATTGTTTACTTATTGATGGGCTTATATAATAGGATAATTTAATGTACGTCCCACAAAGAGGTAAGGCATGTCAGAACAATTAAGGGATGTTGCTTATCAATCGAATCTTTTGCAACATGCGCTATGACTCATGGGGAAACCATGACGTAAGTCACTTACAACCGGTTGGCTGTTGAACTAGCTTTTACAGCAACATGGTTGAAGTGCACAAAGTAAGGCTTACGGGTTAGTACTTGGATGGAGAAGATTAACTTTCGAACCTGCGTTTGCACAAATCTCTCTTTCCTTGGGGTGGGGCGGGATATGGCCAAAAACTGCCGGAAGCTACAGTCTAAGCAGTTGGAGTTAAGCCCTAAAGGTTAAAGAGGGGAGGAGTGTAGTGAATGTACATAGGTCATTTACAATGTTCAGCCTTGCTTTATAGCAACATGGTTGAAGTGTAACAGTATTGGATGTTAAGTGTCAGTGGCATAGCTGACCCTTAAATGATGTGCAAGCCCACCAGGTTCAAGGGTGTCTGCAGTCATGCTTCCTCAGAAAGAATTTGATTTTAGGATGTATTTCCTGCATTATGACAATGAGATTATTTCCAGGATATATAATGATGCATTCACAAAAAAATATGCAAGCCTGGGCATCATGACTTAAAGGCAGCTAGGCCACTGGAAGTATGTGTTAGTAGTTGGATGGGAGACTGCTGTCACTTTACTTGTAACACCATCTTTCTCTAAATGTGACTTACTGTAGTGAATGTACATAAGTCACTTACAAAAGCCCGCTGTTAAGCTAGCTTTTATAGCGACATGGTTGAAGTGCACTGACTGTATTGGAAGTTAAGCAACAAAGTATGGGGTTAGTACTTGGATGGGTGACAGCTGTCACTTTAATGGTGACGAGGATTTATTTTCGAATCTGCGTCAGCACGAATATCTCTTACCTTGGGATGGGGCGGGATATGGCCAGGAACTGCAGTTGGTGCCAAGTCCTAAAGGTTAAAGAGGGGAGGAGTGTAGTGAATGTACATAGGTCACTTACAACATCCTCACTCTTAAGTTAGCTTTTATAGCAACATGGTTAAAGTGCACTGACTGTATTGGAAGTTAGGTAAAGAAGTACTGGGTTAAGTACTCGGATGGGTGACCGCTGTCCCTTTACTGTTTACTACTATCCTGTAACCAATATCTTCATAGACTAAATAATACCAATAACGTACTGTAGAGATAACCAAACACATCTAGGTGACTGGCATATATGTCCAAAATGAAGTACAAGACCTCAAAATAGAAATTCAACGGATGATTACAATAGACATGGAGGCAGGTTGGACCATGTGATTATCTCATCGATAAAATAAACGTCAACCCGGACGCAACAATACAAAGTTAAGCACAATTTTAAACACTAAATTGTTTTGTTTAAGTAAAAATACGTAGTTTTATAAAAGTTAACGTTACTTCAGCTTAAAATCCGATGTAAAACTGGGAAAAATCCAAAAAAGTTGATGAGGTTGTTCTCTTGTTACTTTTTGCGCATGCGCCGATTTACCGCAAAGGGAGATAACCAAAACTAAATAAAACGCCGACTCGGTAAGTCAACATCGTCATCACATGCAAAATGAGAGGCACCGAAGGATTACATGATGATCGATACAAGTCCTTGAAGATACTTCTCTATTTAATTATGTCTGTCTGTCTGTCTGTCTGTCTGTCTGTCTGTCTGTCTGTCTGTCTGTCTGTCAGTCTGTCTGTCTGTCTGTCTGTCTGTCTGTCTGTCTGTCTGTCTGTCTGTCTGTCTGTCTGTCTGTCTTCTCTCTCTCTTTCTCCCTCTCTCTCCTCTCCTCTCCTCTCGGGTAATTTTGAGCAGTTGCGCGCCTGTGTCTGTTAGAAGAAAAAGTTAAAAGATAGAAGTAGGAATAGATGTAAAGAATAAGTGAGGCATATTAAAATTGAGTGTTAAATAGGTAAAATCAGGTAAATTACTATTAAACTGAATGTAAAGTAGATTCAAGATAAATATTTTTTTCTTAAAATATAAAAAGGTAGAACATTAATGCATATCAAAGCACGTTTTCGAACGATTTTTATATTTTTTTATTTGATCGTCCTCTACGACGTATTTAGGGGCTAGTCTCAACCCTATTACGGCGATTAAATGAGATTAGTAGAACATGTGCATTCCTAGACACTTGCTCTGTTTAAACATGTTTTAATACACTATGTATATCTCTTCTTTCATGTTTATGTTATTTTCATTCTTGTCATTTGACGGGCGTCAAAGTTGGGGAAGCTAAAAAAACATGGTCAAAATCCCCCTGATTCAAAAATGGCACAATGGTCAAAATCACACCGAAAGAATTAACAGGGAAGTCAAAATCTCCTTGATAGTTAGTCGAAATCCCCATGGCAAAACATGACAGGATAATCATATCACCTCAATGGATAGTCGTTTTCCCCATTACTCATTTTTTTACACTTATCACTTAAATTTATAGCTCATTGCTCTCATTTTTTAAATGATTAATTGTCCATAATGATTTCACTTTTATCACTATATATAAGGAGAGAGCAAATGTGTTGCGTAGGGCAAGGAACTATATAGAGAAAGAAAAGCAACTGATTGAGATTTTGTGAATGCTTACGTATTCACACAAAACCTCGTTTTCAATTATCTTAACTTCCATTCATCTCAGGAACGCAAAACAATTTTTTTACATTACAGAATGAAATTCTCATACAAACTACTATTCCTAGCAATTTGTGTTTAAATTTGTTGAAGTACTTTTGATTACAAAATGTGTATACTGCAGCTAAAATAGCGATAAATTACGATAATATTTCCTTCGAACTTCAACAGCTTTAATTCAAAATCATTTTGCGTGATCAAGACACGTTTAAACATATAAGATTATATACAACTTACAATTAATATACAAAAATCAGTTTCCTATGAATTATGAATGATTAATTTGCCGAATAATTAATCATTCGTGTGCTATTTTTCAATATTTAGTCAGGAGAGGTTTCCTATCCTTCTATACAAGTCCTTGAGTAGGGACAAAAGTACACTTTCACAAAGAAAAAAAGGTAACTTAGCAAAATCAAAATAAAAAAACAAATAATAAAACACTAATTCTAACCAGTGACATATTATGTTATTATGTCACTGTTCTAACTGAAATGTAAATAAATAAAACCGCAGACAAGTGAACACACATAGCAGTAAATAAGGGGGTAGTCAAATTCCCCTTAATGCAGATATACCGGTATCTGAGGTGTCTGCTTTTATATAATGTTCGGTATATGTAGATATACCAGTATCTGAGGTGTCTGCTTCTATATAATGTTCGGTATATGTAGATAGACCAGTATCTGAGGTGTCTGCTTCCATATATAATGTTTGGTATATGTAGTACAAATACTTATTGCACTCAGTGACATATCCACACACCTAGCCATTGTTGCAATAGATGGCTTTGCCTATCAGGAAGATAGATAGATGATTTACAGGCACATCTCCATAGTGTTGTCATTTTATACATTGTATTTACATTTAAGACAAAAACTGATCCTACCGGCGTCTCAGCAGTTTCCATATTGTTTCTGCTCATTTTTCTAAACAACTGCTTTAATGTTGTTTTATTTTTCTTGCACATAGTTTTGTAAAGAACAAAAATACTTATAATGATAGTAATAGTACACGCCACATTACCTGAACATTATAAACTAAAGTCTGTTTGTAACCCACTACCCACTGATGCAGTTTCCATAAGTGTTGTTTGAATTTGAAACAATCAAGTCACAGCTACCGTCCATGATTAAGAATATTCAATGTATAATAGTGATACAAGAACCATTTAGGTTCAAATAAGATATTGATAGACATCTTATAAAATATTCGATTTTTTGTATTATTTTCAAACACACCATACCGGCTTTGGCGCTTTCTCGTATTGATTGATAAGCGCGTAATGCACAAGTCCTTGGAGACTTCTTTATGTTTGGTCCCATTTTATTTTTAATATTCAATATTAAGTTTTTCGTAAATATGTGTATACTTAACATATAAACAATTCCAAACTGCTGACCGAGATGTTATGAACGCCCACGTATTCACGCAAAATATCGTTTTCAAATATTCTAACTTCTATTCATCTCAGAATTACTAATCAAAATTCTTTCTTTGCACAATGTGATTCTCTACAAAATATGACCATTCCCAATTAAAATTGTTGAAGTACTTATGATTATAAAATATGTATACTGAAATTAAAAGCTCAAGGAAAGTACTTAAAATTGTATTTCAAATTGCAAAATTTTAAATTCAATACCACTTTGCGTGTTTAAAACATTATAAACCATCTAAGGTTACATACACCAAGTGACCTATCCACATGTTATTAAGTCACTGATACACCTTACATTTTATGTTGTAGAAATAAGTTGCCGGAGATGTTTGAATGATTAAAGAATGCATCACCTATAACTTTTTGTTCAGTAAATAATGAAAAGTTTACAGAATCATAAAGGGAAATATCCCATTCGAAGATAATGGTTGATTCTATCCTTGTAATTTGTCTTATTTATAAGAAATTTGTTAATAAACAGGTTAGCATTTTTTTGTTACACTAAATAGTGAAAAGGACAATTTTTACAAAAAGGACAGAAAAGGAGATTTCTTTACGAAAAGGAGCGATTAAATCAATATTTCTTTATATAGCATATAGTTATTCTTTTATTGAAAAGAACATAAAATAAATTGCACATGCGTAGTTTCAGAAAATTTCATTGACAAATTAATGTTTTATTACCAAAATGAAATCATCAATGTATTGGAATGGGGAATTGGTCTTAAGAAAAGGACCTTTTTTACATGCAAATTATCAGAAAATTCCATAATTGATTTTACGAAAAGGACCTTTTCTACGAAAAGGAGCGATTAAAACAATATTTCTTTATTTTGATGTTTTCTATTAGGATATTATTGAAGAGAACATTAAGTAAAACTTACATGCATGTTTATAGAAAAGTCCATTGTCAAATCTGCCAAGCAGTTTCAGAGAAGAGAGAAGAAGTCGTTTGAAGCAAAAGTTAACGACTGACGATGGACGGACGACGGACACAGGGCGATCAGAATAGCTATCTTAAGCTTTGCAGTTAAAATCTGTTAAAAAAATACAGAAAAGTATTATACCTAGCATAGAACTATACCTATGTAGTGTCAATGTATTCCCATTTAGCAATGCAATGGTTAAACGAAGAGTCATTCTGTTGTTATAAAAATGTAACTATCTGACAATTATTTAAGGTATAACCCTGTCTTTATTCATAAATATACGTATTTCCCCCTTTTTATTCTTTATATATTTTAAAGACACTGAAAAGCATTCCATGTTACAAATTTACATTTTTAAAACGTCTTGCTTTTCTTCTATTCCATTATCTTTCCTCTTTATCCAACATTTCCAGGCTTGTGTAACATGGAACGCACATATTTAGGCTAATTCGAACCTCACAGTCTGTAACACATTTTGATAAGATCACTCTTGATGTACTAGTATAATTTTTATGGTTACACATATAAAATATTTGTTTTTAGACAGAGAGATTTGTTCATAATATAATCGTGTTTTATCGGTTAATATAACGTTATGGAGCGCGCGGTCCAGTGGTAGAGCACCGGACCAATGATCGTGTGTGTGTGTGTGTGTGTGTGAGAGAGGGAAGGGGGGGGGGGGGGGGTATAATCATCCGCCACGGCTATGCGCATGATCTATGTGTACTTGAGCCAGACATTTTTCTCCGCATATGCCTAGTACTGGTTCTATCCAGGAATACTTTGAGCTTGATTAGTTGTAATAACTTGTTTCAAAAGCGATGTAAAACATAGTTTAACAGTAAAACAGGTATGCATGAAAGCGATATTTTAATGAAGTGCATTTATGTCTGTATATTTTCAGTACGTAAATTCGTACCAATATGCAAGGTACAAAGTATTTACTTTTACATTTTAGCTGGTAATCTTTAATTACAATACATTTAATAAAACTAATTTTGTTGTCGCATGTGATTTACCAGTAAAGATGTTTTTTGCAGCTAAAATCTGACCTTCACAACAGTCCGTCATGATGACTTTTGGTTGCCAGTCTTCGCTCCATTGTTGTAAAACCCTTAAACTATCATTTATACACGGTGCTGTTTTGTCGCTGGAAATGAAAAGACCAACAACGTAATAACCACAGTTGGCAGGTAGTACCACTTGGAAGCATTGAGGACAATATCTTGTTGTTCCAAAGGTACTATCCAAAACGAAAACTCTACCATATATATATTTAAAATATTTTGCTGCTCTTTTGTCTTTAATGCCAATAAAAACTTTTCATCCTCAGAACCACTGAAAAGAAAACATGCACTTAGTTGAATATCCTAAAAATATCAATAATTATTTTGTTTGAACATGGCTTTATTGATAAAATTAACAGTTGTCAATGAATTCAATATATCGCGAGTCTTCTGCCCATTTTATTTCTTAAAGCATTCTGTAAGAACGAGATACATACACATTGTAACATATATAACATGACAAGTGAATGCATTTGCTTATTATGTCATTATGTATGCATTGTCTTTGTACGAACATTTGTATATAAGTAGGTATCTCCAAAAAGTATATTCAAGCTTTATCATTTTCTAAACTTTTGAGTTGGTTGAGGTCCCATATTAAATAATTATATCACTGATGCATAAAACACCAACTTATTATAAACGGAAAATAATATACGAGGGGCGTTTTATAAGTCATGTAATTCGTTTCATACATTATGAACCGTGAACATGTAAATCATGAAATATGACAGTCATTATTCTGCGTTTGAAATAAAAAAAAATGATTTGGACTTGGTATATACAGACAAGGCACTGTCATATCCAATCATCAGAAGGTAAGTGCGCTTGTTTAAAGATGGAAGGGAACGGTTAAAGATTATGTTTCTCCTACATCATTCAAAATACATGGTGATCATCAATAACAATCAAATAAACTACCTTTAGTGCAACCAGATTGGGTCTTTATAATAATCTTGTTTCAGTCATATTATTCATAAATCATTACCCTTTCAACACCGTCAAAAATGGGTTTTGTGTTTATTTCTTATTCAATGCATAATTATTATCTCAACAAATATAAGAAGTGGCAAATGACAGTTTAACAATTACTAGAAATGTGTCAATGGGACACAGATGCCCCCGCTTTGTAACTAAATTGTAGATATCAATAAAGCCAAATATCAAGTTTCATCAAAATCGGTCCATTAATAAAGATTTTAGAGGTCGGAAACCGTCAGCCAATCAGAGTCCAGATCACCTAATTAATATGCGCCAATACCATCCATTGTCGAACTTGACCTGGGTCTTGTTGATATAAAGCCAAATTTAAATTTTCGTCAAAATCGGTCCATAAATAAAGACTTTAGAGGTCAGAAACTATCAGCCAATCAGAGCCCAGAACACCTGAGTAATATGCAGGGATTTTGACAGAAATTGAACTTGAGCTGTAGTATATCACCATACATCTTTCTACAAAATATGAATTAAATCCATCCAATCCTTCAAGAGATATCGAGCGGAAACCAATGTCTTGGCATTTGTCAATAATGTAAGTCTAAAAAGGGGCATAACTCCATACAAAATCACCAGACCGGAACGAAATATGAAGTTGACCTGTATTATCTAAATGTAAAGTCACACATCAAAGTTGGTTTAAATATGTTCATTAAAACTAAAAATATCAGACGGAAACCATACGGACAGCGGTGATAGTATATGCCCCCCCGCCCCCCCCATTGAAAATGGCGGGGGCATAAAAACAGATCAACAGCCACACAAAACTGTTTTACCTAAATACCGATATGTGTGGAGACTTCGCTGATTTATGGTCTTCTTTGCTCTGAAAATGAAAATATTAAAGTAGGATGTGTTCATAATATAGAAGGTATAGCTGTTGTAAAAGATAGCCATAGATGTGTGTCAGGATAAAGTAAACAATGGTGCTTCAAATATTACATGCTTTATGATAAATAATTAATACTCACAAAGACATTTAAACATTGAATGCAGGTACTTGTCTAAACTTCGGGTGGCACATTTAGCATTATCCAAATTTTGCAAACACAATTCCTCCTGAACCAACCGACAGATTGTTAGGAATTTAGTATCAACAGAAAGGGTTGGATTGTAATTTCGTGTTGTAAACTTTTCTTTTTAAAATTTAAAAAATGAAAACATTTTACTTTTAGTCATTTTTATATGATTTTTCTTTAATTTTTAGCCCTTTATTATAAAGTTAGACATAAAAAAACTTAAGTCAATATTTATATGAAATTTCTGCACCTCAGTGATAATTTACTTCATCCTTCTACAAAAAGAAATCTATTTCTATAGCGTATTGTTAAAAAGTTTTTGTTTAGATGTGTACACTTTTTCTTAATGATATAAAAATCATAAAAAGTCCAACATTTTTCGTTGTCAATCTGTAGCATATGAATTTAGGAAAACAAAATTGATTGAAATATTTTTATCAGCTTAAATACTTTGGTATCAAAATTATGAAATTCAGATAAAGTTTGAAATAAATATTTATGGTGCCATTTGAAATATCAGCTATGCATATTGAATTGATATTAGCCTGCCGATCTCTGTACTGGTAGTTTCAAGATCAGAAATAAGTTTTCAATAATTATTGCTTTTATTATGTATGTAATATTTAAACAGTGTCCTCCATAGCCAGGTGGTGTAATGTGCTCTCCCCTCAAGACCTATTAACTCTCGCTGCTCAGGTTGTTGATTTGAGCCAAACTCATTCCAAACACTTTATGCCAGTATGTTTACGAGCCATTTGGAGAAAAACAGAAGTTCTACTTCAGTTTGTTTATATGCAACTGGGATCTTCCTCCTCCAATAAAAATGTATGCCATATGTATAACCTGTAATGTGTTGCTGAAGAAACAAACTACCCCATTAAAAACATTAATAGCAATATACACATTGCCAGGAGATGACATATGTATAACCTGTAATGTGTTGATGAACTAACAAACTACCTTATTAAAAACATTAATATCAATATGCACATTGTCAGTGGATGCCATATATATAACCTGTAATGTGTTGATAAAGTAACATACTACCCCATTAAAAACATTAATATCAATATGCACATTGTCAGTGTATGCCATATGTATAACCTGTAATGTGTTGATAAAGTAACATACTATCCCATTTAAAACATTAATATCAATATGCACATTGCCAGTAGATGACATATGTATAACCTGTAATG
The DNA here is from genome assembly GCA_029582155.1 of Panopea generosa. Lineage (NCBI taxonomy): Eukaryota > Metazoa > Mollusca > Bivalvia > Adapedonta > Hiatellidae > Panopea > Panopea generosa. The sequence continues at coordinate 27,391,680 of CM055909.1, read as the reverse complement.
TGTTGATGAAGTAACAAACTACCCTATTAAAAACATTAATATCAATATATGCACATTGTCAGTGTATGCCATATGTATAACCTGTAATGGGTTGATGAAGTAACATACTACCCCATTGAAACATTTATATCAATATACACATTGCCAGTGGATGACATATATTTAACCTGTAATGTGTTGATGAAGTAACAAACTACCCTATTAAAAACATTAATATCAATATATGCACATTGTCAGTGTATGCCATATATTTAACCTGTAATGTGTTGATGAAGTAACATAATACCCCATTAGAAACATTAATATCAATAGGCACATTGTCAGTGGATGCCACATATATAACTGGTAATGTGTTGATAAAGTAACATAATACCCCATTAAAAACATTAATATCAATAGGCACATTGTCAGTGGATGTCACATATATAACCTGTAATGTGTTGATAAAGTAACATACTACCCCATTAAAAACATTAATATCAATAGGCACATTGTCAGTGGATGTCACATATATAACCCGTAATGTGTTGATAAAGTAACATACTACCCCATTAAAAACATTAATATCAATATGCACATTGTCAGTGGATGCCACATATATAACCGGCAATGTGATGATAAAGTAACATACTACCCCATTAAAAGCATTAATATCAATAGGCACATTGTCAGTGGATGTCATATATATAACCTGTAATGTGCTGATAAAGCAACATACTACCCCATTAAAAGCATTAATATCAATAGGCACATTGTCAGTGGATGTCATATATATAACCTGTAATGTGCTGATAAAGTAACATACTACCCCATTAAAAACATTAATATCAATAGGCACATTGTCAGTGGATGTCATATATATAACCTGTAATGTGCTGATAAAGTAACATACTACCCCATTAAAAACATTAATATCAATAGGCACATTGTCAGTGGATGTCATATATATAACCTGTAATGTGTTGATAAAGTAACATACTACCCCATTAAAAACATTAATATCAATAGGCACATTGTCAGTGGATGTCATATATATAACCTGTAATGTGTTGATAAAGTAACATACTACCCTATTAAAAACATTAATAACAATAGGCACATTGTCAGTGGATGTCATATATATAACCTGTATTGTGTTGATAAAGTAACATACTACCCCATTAAAAACATAAATATCAATAGGCACATTGTCAGTGGATGTCATATATATATAACCTGTAATGTGTTGATAAAGTAACATACTACCCCATTCAAAACATTAATATCAATATGCACATTGTCAGCGGATGCCATGTATATAACCTGTAATGTGTTGATAAAGTAACATAAGACCCCATTAAAACATTAATACCAATAGGCACATTGTCAGTGGATGTCATATATATAACCTGTAATGTGTTGGTAAAGTAACATACTACCCCATTAAAAGCATTTATATCAATAAACACATTGTCAGTGGATGTCATATATATAGTCTGTAATGTGTTGATGAAGTAACATACTACCCCATTAAAAACATTTATATCAATATACACATTGCCAGTGGATGCCATATATATAACCTGTAATGTGTTGATAAAGTAACATACTACCCCATTCAAAACATTAATATCAATATGCACATTGCCAGTGGATGCAATATATATAACCTGTAATGTGTTGATAAAGTAACATACTACCCCATTCAAAACATTAATATCAATATGCACATTGTCAGTGGATGTCACATATATAACCTGTAATGTGTTGATAAAGTAACATAAGATCCCATTAAAAACATTAATATCAATAGGCACATTGTCAGTGGATGCCATATATATAACCTGTAATGTGTTGATAAAGTAACATACTACCCCATTCAAAACATTGATATCAATATGCACATTGTCAGTGGATGTCACATATATAACCTGTAATGTGTTGATAAAGTAACATACTACCCCATTAAAAACATTAATATCAATATGCACATTGTCAGTGTATGCCATATGTATAACCTGTAATGTGTTGATAAAGTAACATACTATCCCATTTAAAACATTAATATCAATATGCACATTGCCAGTAGATGACATATGTATAACCTGTAATGTGTTGATGAAGTAACAAACTACCCTATTAAAAATATTAATATCAATATATGCACATTGTCAGTGTATGCCATATGTATAACCTGTAATGGGTTGATGAAGTAACATACTACCCCATTGAAACATTTATATCAATATACACATTGCCAGTGGATGACATATATTTAACCTGTAATGTGTTGATGAAGTAACAAACTACCCTATTAAAAACATTAATATCAATATATGCACATTGTCAGTGTATGCCATATATTTAACCTGTAATGTGTTGATGAAGTAACATAATACCCCATTAGAAACATTAATATCAATAGGCACATTGTCAGTGGATGCCACATATATAACTGGTAATGTGTTGATAAAGTAACATAATACCTCATTAAAAACATTAATATCAATAGGCACATTGTCAGTGGATGTCACATATATAACCTGTAATGTGTTGATAAAGTAACATACTACCCCATTAAAAACATTAATATCAATAGGCACATTGTCAGTGGATGTCACATATATAACCCGTAATGTGTTGATAAAGTAACATACTACCCCATTAAAAACATTAATATCAATATGCACATTGTCAGTGGATGCCACATATATAACCGGCAATGTGATGATAAAGTAACATACTACCCCATTAAAAGCATTAATATCAATAGGCACATTGTCAGTGGATGTCATATATATAACCTGTAATGTGCTGATAAAGCAACATACTACCCCATTAAAAGCATTAATATCAATAGGCACATTGTCAGTGGATGTCATATATATAACCTGTAATGTGCTGATAAAGTAACATACTACCCCATTAAAAACATTAATATCAATAGGCACATTGTCAGTGGATGTCATATATATAACCTGTAATGTGTTGATAAAGTAACATACTACCCCATTAAAAACATTAATATCAATAGGCACATTGTCAGTGGATGTCATATATATAACCTGTAATGTGTTGATAAAGTAACATACTACCCTATTAAAAACATTAATAACAATAGGCACATTGTCAGTGGATGTCATATATATAACCTGTATTGTGTTGATAAAGTAACATACTACCCCATTAAAAACATAAATATCAATAGGCACATTGTCAATGGATGTCATATATATATAACCTGTAATGTGTTGATAAAGTAACATACTACCCCATTCAAAACATTAATATCAATATGCACATTGTCAGCGGATGCCATGTATATAACCTGTAATGTGTTGATAAAGTAACATAAGACCCCATTAAAACATTAATACCAATAGGCACATTGTCAGTGGATGTCATATATATAACCTGTAATGTGTTGGTAAAGTAACATACTACCCCATTAAAAGCATTTATATCAATAAACACATTGTCAGTGGATGTCATATATATAGTCTGTAATGTGTTGATGAAGTAACATACTACCCCATTAAAAACATTTATATCAATATACACATTGCCAGTGGATGCCATATATATAACCTGTAATGTGTTGATAAAGTAACATACTACCCCATTCAAAACATTAATATCAATATGCACATTGCCAGTGGATGCAATATATATAACCTGTAATGTGTTGATAAAGTAACTTACTACCCCATTCAAAACATTAATATCAATATGCACATTGTCAGTGGATGTCACATATATAACCTGTAATGTGTTGATAAAGTAACATAAGATCCCATTAAAAACATTAATATCAATAGGCACATTGTCAGTGGATGCCATATATATAACCTGTAATGTGTTGATAAAGTAACATACTACCCCATTCAAAACATTAATATCAATATGCACATTGTCAGTGGATGTCACATATATAACCTGTAATGTGTTGATAAAGTAACATAAGACCCCATTAAAAACATTAATATCAATATGCACATTGTCAGTGGATGTCACATATATAACCTGTAATGTGTTGATAAAGTAACATAATACCCCATTCATAACATTAATATCAATATGCACATTGTCAGTGGATGTCACATATATAACCCGTAATGTGTTGATAAAGTAACATAATACCCCATTAAAAACATTAATATCAATAGGCACATTGTCAGTGGATTTCATATATTTAACCCGTAATGTGTTGATAAAGTAACATACTACTCATTAAAAACATTAATATCAATAGGCACATTGTCAGTGGATGTCATATATATTACCTGTAATGTGTTGATGAAGTAACATAATACCCCATTAAAAACATTAATATCAATAGGCACATTGTCAGTGGATGTCATATATATAACCTGTAATGTGTTGATAAAATAACATACGACCCCATTAAAGGCATTAATATCAATAGGCACATTGTCAGTGGATGCCATATATATAATCTGTAAGGTGTTGATGAAGTAACATACTACCCCATTAAAAACATTAATATCAATAGGCACATTGTCAGTGGATGTCATATATATAACCTGTAATGTGTTGATAAAGTAACATACTACCCCATTAAAAGCATTAATATCAATATGCACATTGTCAGTGGATGCCATATATATAACCTGTAATGTGCTGATAAAGTAACATACTACCCCATTCATAACATTAATATCAATATGCACATTGTCAGTGGATGCCATATATATAACTTGTAATGTGTTGATAAAGTAACATACTACCCCATTCATAACATTAATATCAATATGCACATTGTCAGTGGATGCCATATATATAACCTGTAATGTGTTGATAAAGTAACATACTACCCCATTAAAAACATTAATATCAAGTGCATTTGTCATATAAACAGGGTTCTCCAATGTGGTGGTAGTCTAAGGCGCCATCACTTACTCAATGCTGAGGTTTATGGTTTGAGCCTAGCTCGGTCAAAACAGTAAGTTTACCAGTTACTTGCAGACAGACAGATGTTCTACACTGACTCATACACATGTATCTGAGATATTCCTCCTTCAATAAAACTGGTTGCCGTGTTATATGTTGGAAGTTTACTTAATCTCGTTCAAAACATAAATGTTATCAATTAACATGCATTTTGTTAGTATTTTTTGTCGTTGACTTGTATTTGTTTTACATTACACCAATGATTACATATGTGTGCAAACGACTCCACTTTATAAACTATGTGGCTCATAGGAGCCATTATTAAAGCAAAACTGTTCCAATTAAAAAAAATGTAATTTCAATAAGAATGCCCAGTAAAAAAAACTTCACACAATCATTTTCATTGACTTACCTGACGAAACTTATACAAGTCATTGTTTTTCTCTACAATTTCCAAATCTCTCAGTCATGTTTTATATTCGCTGTTATTTTTTTATTATTGGTTCAAAATCATTTATTTTTCGTATATAAGTGTATGTTGATAGGGTTTTTTTGAAAATAAAAGTTAAAAACATCTAAGATATAAAATAAAAATATTACAGCTTATTTTCGCATTTATTTTGTTATTTTCGTAACCAATATCGACGCAGTAATATTTTATATTCGCTATTATTTTTTTTATTATTGGTTCAGAATCATTAATTTTCGGCTATAAGTGTATACTCATAGGGTCTCCTCAAAAAGCAAAGATAAAATAAAAAAAATATGCCTTCTTTTCGCTAATTTTTCTTATTTAGCCTCTTGCTACTTTCGGAATATCTCGCACCGGTGTGAGAGTAAACTACTAAATAGGGTTAACTTTACCATATTGTATTGTTTATTCGTTTATAAGTGTTATGGTAAGGCAGCTATGTTTTAAATATAGACATATTCAACAGCCATACACGAAATGTAATCGATTGAGACTTGTCATCCATTGCGATTGCCATTTTTTTACCGATTAATAGATGACGTACACAATATTGCAACATTTACACCATTGTGCATTCAGCTCGGTTAAACGTTTGCTAACGTTAGCTAACATATTTTCTGTGACACTCGCGCAACTCAAATTAACACACAGTACACATTAGTGTTAATGATCCATGTGTTTTCTGTCTGTTTAACAGTGCTGGATACATTCCAAGACTAGCCTGATTTAATAAGACTGGATGGACAGCTTTATAGCGATTTCGGTCACCCTTTCATGTACTAACCCTGTACAATGTTACTTAACTTCCAGTATAGTATGTACACTTTTAACTGAATCACTTTAAAAGCTAGCTCAACAGCGAGGCTGTTGTAAATGACCTATGTACTTTCAATACACTCCTTCACATTTGTGCAGACACAGGTTCGAAAGTCACTTTTGACACCATTATAGTGATTCCGGTCACCCATCCATGTACTCACCATGTACAACGTTGCAGTCAATGCACTTCAGTCGTGTTGCTATAAAAGTTACCTCAACAGCAAGGCTGTTTTTAATGACCTATGTACTTTCACTACACTCCTTCCTTCTTTAATCTTTTAGGGCCTGGCTCAAACTGCATGGCCTTGTCTTGCTTCCATTAGACCATTAGGCAATAATAAATGAATTGCTAGATTAGCATCCCTGCCATTCCCCTAATTTTCACGCCGCCCTACCCTTTTTATTATCATATTATTTTTTTTTAAAAAACATCAAAAATTTTAAAAATGAAAATAGAAAATAACAAATAAAATCCTCCCGCCCTCCCCGTTTTTAAAAAAAAATTTGGATGATAATCTAGCAATTACAGTGATTTTAGTCACTCAACCGTGTACTTACCCCATACAACATTGCTTAACTTCCAGTACAGTCTGCACTTCATCCATGATTTGCGCTGAAAAACAATTGTCTGTCTTGTTTATCTCACATTAATTGTCACATTTTTTGTGAAGCCAGTGTGATAATGTTTACACTGTAATCTGGATATATAGACTTCTCACTAGGTGACTTGCATAGAATCGTGTCGATCATGTGATGCAAAGTGTGTAAAGATAGCTGACACAGAATGTCTGGTGCAAAACAAAAGTATTAATGTGCAAATTATCTTTATATATGATAGAAAAATATAATAACAGAATAGAAACAATGTAAGTAATCATTTCATGATAAGTTACACTATTTATTGAAAGAAACAGAATTATGTTTGCGTAAAATTCCACAGATGAAGTCTTATTCCACATGTTGGAATTTCATAGTGGCAATAATTTATATTGCGTATATGTCTATATCGTCCAGCTTTTGGCTCCCAGGAACAGCACCATATTGGGATTGGAGCATATATAGGCACACAACTTTATATGTAGGCCAGCTAGTATTCATCACTTTCTGATACTTTGCCCATTATTCAGATGACACTTATTACATGAATAAGACGAGTGTAGCTGTGTAACTATCCTGGCAACGCGGTGATACATAGTGTCTGAAATGTGACATATTACACATTTCTAATGAGTCATTTAATGATTTGTATTTTAACTCTCCTGAATTATGGACAGAAGCCAAAAATTAAAATGATAAAGAAGCTGCTCGGTTGTTACACAGTGAATTTTAAATGTATTTTTGATCATTTTAATTAACTCGGACTTTATATACTTTTATTTCAGTAAAAGAGGAACAGTTGATTAAAGAACCCCCCAATTCCTAGTGAAAAATATTTAATGATTTTTGGGGGAAATCTGTATTACAGCAGCTGCTGAAGATGGGTAATTAACTTTTTATTATAATGAAATTTGATAATATTACTGGAATTTAAACATTGTAAGTGTGCTGTTTATGCATAATACTAATCAAAAGAAATTACTTGATATATTTTTTCATTGAGCCATTCAAAAATATTATAGTTTAGTGTAATCTTATTTATTTTACTTTGTTTGTGAAACAAGTTCTTACAACTTAGGCAAATCATGCTTGAAGTTTTCCTGGTTAGAACTAAGCATATATGTGCAGAAAAGTGTCTTGCTCAAGGACATCACACATAGCCATGCCGAAGGATCGAACCCACTACGGTGCTCTACCACTGGACCACATGCTCTTCACAAAATATTAAGATAAAAAAGCAGTAATTTTATTTTTACAGTGGTGGTGATTTTGTTTTAGAGTTTTGCTTCAGTACAGTCGTAACTCGTTATCTCAATATCTCTTGACTATATTTGGGTAGTGTTTATATTTATTGACATCCCCAAATTTTCCCCTTCTTTGTGCATGTTAATATATTCCCCTTACTGGATATTGTCTGTGTCGATATTTTGGATATCTCGATTCCAGTTTTAGTTCCTGATTGATCCTTTAACAACTTTAATTAAATGTATTGTCTCGATATAAAAATTGTTGACATTATATTGTGTTGTTTTTCCATGTTGTGTGTAAATCTATACATGTTATTTTTCATAGTTTGTTTAAGACGCGATATCAAATACTGGCCTATGGCAAAGGTGTCAGTTTGAATGACTCACAGAATGTTGCAAACATAGTGCCATCAAATCGGGTGATTGCATGTAAATTGTATGAATATCGTTTGATTCAGTTAATCAGCCTCTACTTATATCTCACACTGCCGAGCAATTCAAAAAGGGACCCGGATACAAGCATTTATCATGACAGTGTAATTTAACTGCACAGACCGTAATATGAAAGGGAAAGTACATTTGACATATGACAGACGACAATTTTCAGGTGATGAAAATAAATATTGATTTTGAGACAAATTCTATGTCGATATTAGCATATCTCGATGTTTTTTTGATAGTCCATCCAATAAGAGATAAAGAGTTTTGACTGTAGTTTATATATGCAGTTTATATATGTAGTTTACTCAGCTTGGGTTGCTCCCACTTCAAGACCAAATTAACACCATTATGCATGCTTCAAAGAATGACAATCATGATTATGCTCTATGGTTTGTAGTGAATGCTTTTGTACCTGGTTTATTTCAGGATCTGGTGAAAAGTCACTGCCATGGAATATTCGTGGATATGTGTACATCAGTCATTTCCTTTCTACATGGGTTTGTTGTTATTTTTGTTTGTTCATTTTTATGCCATCGAGGGCTAACATATGATCAATCAGCCTAACCGCTCTTTCCTGTAATCCTGGAAGATTAACAGTACTCCAGCACACGCATCTCTGCAAGTAACTGATTACTTTCCTTCTTGAATCAGCAGTGGGAGTGACAATGTGACAATGTTGTATATCAGTGGTCATGGAGACTGTGGCCAGATGGATATAGTTGAAGATTTTATTTTAGGTATTGGTTAATATTGTAGAAAAACTATAACTTTAACCACTGGACCTATCATTATAAAACTTTATACACATCTATTGCCTGTAAGACAGGAGATGGTTTTGGAATAGTTGATAAATTAATGGCAAGTTCTGGATAAGAGAGAAAACAAATGTATCAGTTATTATTGAATTAATGGTTTTTTCTTTATGGAGCCATATATTTTACACATAGTAGAAGTATATGTGTGTTTAATCCATTTGATTCTGGCATGGATTGTAACATCTTATCAATGTAGATTTGGATATTATTTTACTTAATCAACTAGCAAGTTTGTACAATGAAGCAGGCTTGTTTAAAATAGTTCCATTTACATATGCCCGGCCTGGTTGGCTCAGCCAGTAATGTATCTGTCAATCCAGGGGTTGTGAGTTCAAATCTAGCCACATTTTCTGTGATGATTGGTCATTTGTTTTACTGCCATTAGTCTTCCACTTCTAACTTTGTGATGAAGAAGTCAGCGACTTGCAGAGATAACAGGTTTATTGCTTTTGAATCATAAACAAACTGCAAGTTATAATGTTCAACATTAGTTGCAGTCCTCCAATTCAATTTACAGAATCCACTCATCTATATCTATTGCTTTAAACAACTTCTTATCGGAAACCACCTGGAGGACTTTGCTCAAACTTTCACAGAAGCATCATTGTGTATAAAGATAAAGATTTGTTTAAGTAATGGGTTGTGGTATAAAAAATAAATAAATGAACTAGGGCCAACAGGAGCAAAGATTCCTGACTCTTTTTCTATGAACAATAATAAAAAATGTAAATACATTGAAAAGAAAGAACACATCAACAAATGAATATGCAGATTTAAGAATTAATCTAGACACACGATGATAACGCGTCATAACTGCAGAGTTTAAGCAAGTTTTATCCAACACTCAATTTGTTGTCTCTTACAATATACACATCATAAACTATGGTGGTTCTGTTCTGTCATCACTTGTTTGCCAATTGGTAATATTAAAAATTTCCATTATAATATTTCAGGGTGACAGAATGTGGTCGTTTGGTGTTGGGTTGTTCATGGTGATAATTTCCCCGGAGTCATTGCGTCTCACAGCGGTGTATGGCTTATCTATGGGTGGAGCTATATTGTTATTTGGGGCTCTCGTCGGTGACTGGGTAGACAGAACTCCCAGATTATCAGGTATAAATGGAAATTAATATTGATAGAAAGTGTTACATTCCCCAGTTGAATGATGTTTTTGATGTATGGTGTTTAGTGCCACTTTCAACAACTTTTCAGTCATATATTGATGGTGTCTATTTGAAACAGTGGTATGATATCCCTACCAGTCGCATTACACTGACACTGACACACCAGACCTAGATCTATCCTTTAAATGATGAGTGCCAAGAGAGGTAGCTTGTAGAAGAATTTTTCAAGTTTTCTGTATGCCTGGCTGGGAATTACACCACGACCATCATCATGTGAGGTTGCCGCTCTACCACTAGAACATGCTGCGGTATTCACCAGCTGAAATCATAGCTGAGTTTTTAAGGCACTATCTCAAGATCATTTGCCTCACCACTGAGGTCGTGTAGTGGGTTGGGGCCCAGCTCCGTCCAAAATCTTAATATGAGAAGTTCGTAAGTTACTTGCAGAATGGTGGTTGTTCTTCTCAGATTCATTCCTCCACCAATACTACTGGATGCCATGTATAACCTGTAATGTATTAGAAATGTTGCTGAACCACATTTCTGTTTCTGTAAGTGCATGTGACTGCTATTGACCAATGAAAAATGGTATAAGTATTATTAGCTGATTTAAAAATGTGGTAGCGAGAAACGCCACTCAGTAAATCAGTGGGTCACTGAATGAAATGGAAGTGAGGAAATCATCTGTGGTTTGACTCTAAATGCTTTGTCTGACAGTTTATATTTTCTTACGGAGTGTGTGATCTAGTGGCCGAGCATCAGACCCATAATTGTTGTACCGTGGGTTCGATCCTCCACCATGGCTATGTGTGGTGTCCTCGAGCAAGGCATGTTATCTTCATGTGCTTAGTACGGGATCTATGCAGGAAGACTTGGAGCATGATTTGTCTAAGTTGTAAGAACTTGTTTCAGAATCAGTAAATAAGTTTAGAATATTTAATCTCTGCAGCTGCAAGGACAACCCTCATTATACAGAACACCAGTGTCATCATTTGTGCTGTCGTCGTCTTTGTGGTCGTCACATTTAAAGGTTTGTTTTTCTTCTTATTTTTGTTTTTTTACCTCTAATGGCTTATATCATAGTAAATTGTCCGTCGACTGTCTATTAACCTTTTTTTGTAGGCGCGATACCACCCCCTTTTTAAGCAAATCTTAACCAAACTTGCACAGCAGTTATATTATATAAAATCTATAAATAAGTGTGATTCAACCTCAAATGCCACTGGCTCACGGCTTGTAATCTCATTTAAAGGAAACTTTAAAAATATCATTTTCTCTAAAAGTTCCAGCCATAGACTTTAGATATTAAACATGTAGCATTGTATGAAGGTCCCCTAAAATGGTTGTTGTCAGGTCCTGGGGGGTCAAATTTTGGGCTGCCACAGGGGTCACTGTTTTTCATAGAATAATAAAGGGAAAATGTTAAAATTTTCGTGCAGACACAATAGCAACCACATGTTAAGTTCTTTATTGAATTTTTGTCATTATTGAAAAATTAAGTATGCATATTTATTTATATTGTAAAGGTTACCATTCATCTTTTAAGCTGACATTCAGGCAGTGTGGCCAGATGAAGGACTGCTTACCCTGTGCTATGTTGTCATTATTGTGGTGGCCATTGTGTCACGGCTGGGAAGCATGGGGACCAATATAGCTGTACAGAGAGACTGGATTGTGGAGATCTGTGGCAGGGACAAAGATATGTTAGCTTGTAAGTGATTATCTTCTTACAAACGGGTCTGTTGGGACCATCACATCTATTTTAATCCATCTTGGTACAATGGTGGATCACAATTAGAGCAATTGTTTCATGTAGCTAGTATAATGAAGGCATACTTATTTATATAGATATAGATATTAAAGGATATCAAATATCTGTCAATTTATCGTGTAAGTTATTTCTATCAGGGTAAGCAATTGTTATAATAAATTAAATAAAATAAACATTCAATGTATATGTCTGCAAGAAAAAGAACCCTGACTGTCTCTGTTCAAATTGAACTTTCTTCAGATGGAATAACTTTTGGGGGTAACTTGGCAGAGTCTTGTAAACCTTGGAAAACCCCAGGAATGGAATGTTTTATTTCAACTAAAAACCCATGAAAGATTCTAATAATCTAGAGGCCCACTCTCCATTTACCTAGGATCAAAATGGAATCATAACCAAAGTTATTCAGACTATTCAGCTACTTCTGCGTGGCCCAGTTAGCTCAGCCAGTACAACATATGACTTTCAATCGAGGAGCTGTCAGTTGGAATCCCTTGCCAGGCACAGTCTCTGTGATGATTGATATATGACATTGTGTCTCATCTTAATTTGTCTCGCCCCAGATTCAAGTGGGAAAGTAACCAGAAACTTGCGGAGATGGATGTGCTTGAGTACTGGTTCACCTTCCAGGATCCAAGGAAAGAGTGGTTAGGTTAACTGATCATTTGTTACCCCTCGATGGCATAAAAATGATTCTAAATATTCAATAAATCAATTAATCAATCAGTTAATTCCAGCAGTTTTATTGATTATTTTATATCTTGCTTCTACAGCCATGAGTGCCTCATTGCGACGTATCGACCTAACAACGAAAATATTGGCACCCATAGCCACTGGTCAGATCATGTACTACGCATCTGTGGGTATTGGGGCATTGTTTATTGCTGGCTGGAACCTTGGCTCTGTATTTATAGAGTACTGTCTACTGTGGAAGGTGTACGATGTTGTGCCAGCTCTAAAATTAAAGAAATATAAAAGCAGAAAAGGCAAGGAAAGAGGTAAATTGAAGACATGTTTATATTTTACATAAACGAAAGCAGTGTTTTGTTTATGTCAATTAACCATTTGACAAAAATAACATATCCAGCCTGTTGGACTGTATAACCTCTTGAAATAAAGTCTTTATTATTTAACTTGATGTATTATATATACATATAAGTACAGTCAAACCTGTCTTAAGCTGCCAGTCGTGGGAAGGAGCAATAGTGACCCTTTAAGATGGGTTGTTGCTCAATACAGGTTTATTTACTCTGAAAGCATAGACATGGGAAATAGAAAATATGGGTGCTTAAGACAGGTGGCTGTTTAATAGAGGTGACCGCTTACACAGGTTTGACTGTATTACATTTTTACTTGTGATTACTAGTGAAAATAAGTGATATTCTAACACCCTTCAGAAATATCATGTGATTTCATTGGTTGGTGCTCTTAGATTTGTGGGTATTAAAAACTGCATATACAATCGGTAAAGTCATCATGTTTTCGTGTTTTATGTATTACTAGGTCATATGTTTTTGTCACAGAAAACAGTGTAAACAGTAGTTTAAAAATAGATATGTCGATTTAAATTACTATTTATTTGTAAAATGTTAAAAATATAAAATGTATTTTGAACAGTTTGACAATTTAGTTAGATTTTTACCAGAAACTACTTAAAAGCACATCATTTGCTGATATGTGTCATATGGCTAAAAGATAAGTTCAGTTGCTCGAGTGACTTGGTTTAGCGAGCAAATTTTAATGATAAAATGCATAAGTGTGTTAGAATAGGGTTACATATACTGTAAGTATACTTCAGTGTCTCCTTAAAAAAAAAAAGCAACCATTAAAAACCTCACATACGGTTGTAGATTTCAAAATTACAGTATACTTAACCAGATAATTTCCATAAGGAATTATTTATCTTTGGCCAGAATATATAATGGTAGATTTTAGGAACTATTTTTTACAAAGTTAATTGTTTTTACTTAAAAGGACAATTTATATTGATAAAGAAATGTAATATATAGATAGATCGGCATTAGTTATGTACGTCTCACACACCAATTAATTTTGTACTGTTCTGCATATAGAGACATGCACTTCTGGAACACTGGATACATTACCAATGGTTCTAAAAGTGCCTTATTCCCATAGATAGTCCTCTGTTGTTAAAAAAAAAAACATGGGGTTGACAAGGTTGCTTTTTCACAATTTCGATGGTTTGATGTCACCCCTTCATTTTTGACAATTCTGCCCATTTGTTGCAGTGTATCACTACGCATCTTTAAACTGTTGTAGCATCATCAAACAGTTCCCAATGTCACCCAAACTTTGCAGAAATCATGAAAATATTCCAATGTTCCCATATGCACAAAGAAATATGACATTTTATTCTTTTTAACAAAAAAATTGCCCAACTGCTTTACACAGCTCTAATTTCTTGTGGGTAATAATCTTGCTACCATCATGTAAGGGAGGTATTTGTTCAGTGAGACCTGTATTATTGGATATAAATCCCTTGGGGAGATAGCATAATCTGGTATAAACCTGGCGCCTTCATGTAAAACAACATAATGTTTATTAACTTCTATATACTGTGGAAGTTTGAGTAATTATATAGAGAATCTTACATGAGTGCTCATTTATTATTGAATTTATTAAACGAGTTGGAAAAATATATTATGTGAGGCTCTGACGACCATTAAAGCATCTTTGCTAACTAGTTTAATAAATCAAATAATAAATAAGCTTGAATGTAAGATTTCTATATTTACTATTTATTTATCAGATCACCTCTATATAGAATGAGAAAAAATTACGTCAGTTATCTTGGGATGTAATGTCTGAAAACAACATCATTTTATCATTACAAAACAATGTCATTTATATTTTTGGGTAGGTCAGAAAGCATTTCACCATTTTATGTACAAAAGATGAGTAATACGGAAAATGCCAAATAATGACCCAGTAATGATATTACACTAGGTTAACATAAAAAATATATGTCATAGGGTTATTACACTCCTGCACTATACATTATGTGATTTGTGTGATAACTAGTAAGTTCTGTTGTTTTGGGAAAACATTGGAGATGTATTGATTAATAGATAGGTATTATTGCTAGTCAGATCAGATGTGCGAAATAAAGTAAAGAAACGTTCTATGCGTCACACACTTTCATTGTATAACTAAATGGCCACATTCGAGAATATTATGATTTTTTTATTTCCTTTGACCATTCACCTTGTAGTCGAAAAAAATCTCAGTTAAGTGTCCTCATGTCTCTCGAGTTTCCAGTGTCATTTTTCTTATTATTTCCAGGTACGAATCAACAAGAAGAAACCATGATACAACCAGAACCAGTTGAGCTTCAGGTCATAGGTCAAGGTCAGTCAACTGCAGCAGACGCCAACAACCTTGACAATGACACAGATGAAGTAAAGGTTGCCAATGAAACAGGAAAATTGATAGAAGAAACCAAAACTGAAAATACTATTAGCAAGACAGACATGGATGATTTAGAAGCCAGTAATGAGAGGGAAACATCAGAGGAAGACAAAAGTCAAAATCAAGCCATTGACACACCTATTGAAGAAAATAGAACTGAATGTTGTGCATGCATATGGCGTATGTTTTCAGGAATACTGATACTAGTTCGAGGTTGGAAGATATACATGAAAAACGACATTGCGTTTGCAGGTTTAGGTCTTGCATCATTGTACATGACAGTTCTTGGCTTTGACAACATAACAGTTGGTAAATTATTAAATATCATTACGAGTCGTTAATTATTTCAGTGAGATAATAATTTTTGCATGGCATGCAAATGATTTTTGAAGTAGTGACAAGGCAAATGTTAATCATATTTTTATGTCCCCGCCATATGAAGAAAGGGGAAGTGGCAATAAGTGTTAACACTCGCCGTCTGTTTGTCCAGTAAAACATTCGTTTCCAATCAACATCTGAAATAGTCTTTATATTTAATAAATATTTCATGTGAAAATACTGGTCATGTTCGATATTTGTCGACAGGAGTAGTGGTCCCCTTTCAACGTATTTTTTCACTATCAGTTTTGTTCACAGCTCAATAATATTTCTGAAGAAAATATCAAGGATTGGTTGATGTTTTTATTGGAATTGTTTCATAAAACATGTCTGCTCAAAGGATAGACAGACATTATATGTATTGATTTATATGATGTGTATGTTGGGGTAGTTTTACAAGACAATAACAAATTATATGTATTATTCCATTGCAGGGTTTGCATATTCAGAAGGTGTGAATGAATCCGTGATGGGTGTTCTAATGGCAGGTGGTGCCGTAACAGGAATCATTGGAACTTTTCTATATCCAATAATTCGTAAACGTATAGGCCTCGAGCGCACTGGGTTGTTTTCATTCTTCTTGGAGATTGCATTCCTGTGCTTATGTGTGGGTTCCATTTGGGCTCCTGGATCCCCTTTTGATCCCTTTTACTGGAAAAGAGGTAGCATGCCAAACCCAGTATGTGTTACATTCAATGATAGTTCTAACACATCCAACATAACGTCTGAAGCTTTAGTGACGTCTGTGTTAGCGAATGTGAGCAATGTGACTAGTTTAAACCAAAAGCACAATGTTAAAAACATCACTTCAGTGGAACCAGTCTACAATGTGACTGGGAACTATTCAAATTCTCTGTCTGGCAATGTTTCCATGACAACAGCTTGTGAAACTGAGAGGGATTGGCAGTCATACATATCTGTTGGTCTTCTTATGGCAGGCATCATAGGGGCAAGATGTGGTCAGTATTTTTATTTTGTATTTTTTTGTTTGAATATTTATAGTCATTCTTATGCCATTAAGGGCTAAGAGATGATCAGATAACCTTACCAGTTTCCTGGGATCTTGGAAGGGTAACCAGTACTTGACCATGCCACTCTTTCCTGGGGTACTGGAAGGGGAACCAGTACTTATGGATAACACCCTTCCCTGCAAGTAACTGCTAACTTTTACATTTGATTCAGCAGTGAGAGATGAATGACAGCGAGATGGATTTTATATATTAATGATCATGGAGACTAGCCGAGAGAGGATTCAAACTCACAACGCTGGATTGATAGTCAGACATGCTACCGACTGAGATTATAAGAATCTTACATGGGTTCGAGGTTCAGATAGAAACTTCAATCATGAGAGATAATTGTTTTGACAGGAAAAAGGTTCTGCCCAGTTCCCGGAAAAACGGTTGTCCCAAGGAATTTTCTATCCAAACCGAAAAATCCATGAACGATTCTTTTTCATGCATACCAAACACATTGAATAAGTATTTTAACTCAATTCATCATTATATTTTTACAATTGTTTTAAAAACGTTAAATTTTATGATTCACGTCATATATTTCATCTTACGTCATAGATGGTTCCAACGTCACAGCACGAGAATTTTATCTTGGCCCTAGGGTGAAATCAAAATAGAACACTATCTAGTTTCTAATGATGTAAATATTATTTGAGTTTGTTGTTTTGTTTCACATAATACTAAAAACAAAGGTTATTAAGGCTTTTACCTTGGGTACATTTGTTTTGTATTTTATACAATTGATTGATTGATTAAATATTTACCGTCATTTTTATGCCATCGAGGGCTAACAGACGATCAGTTAACCTAACCACTGTTTCCTGGGATTAACCAAACTCACGACCCCTGGATTGATAGTCAGACGCGTAACCGACTGAGCTAATCGGGCCCGTATTTTTATATTATTATTATATATTATTTTATATAAAAAATTGCTAGTAGGTTTTCTTATACAATGCAACTTTTTTACTGTTTCAGGGCTATGGATGGCAGATTTGACCATCACACAATTATTTTTAGAAAATATTGATGAGACGGAACGTGGGATTGTAAACGGTGTACAAGCCTCACTTAACCAACTGATGGACATGGTGAAGTTCATGATGGTCGTAGCCGCACCACAACCGGAAGTATTCGGCTTCCTCATTCTTATTTCCTTCATTTTTATCTGCATTGGTTGGATGCTTTATGCAAAATATTCGCATGGCGTGAGGGGGCACCTGTTCCACTTAGAGAAAATCAAATGTATTGATTCTAAAAATAATAATGTGACTAGAACTTCCAATGGGATAGAAGTTTGAGGGGTTAAGGGCAAGTAAACACGGATTGAGAATGTCTCTCTTCTTTTTACATACATGTATATCAGTCGAGGGTTTTATAAAAAGGGGATTATTTTTTTGTATAACTGTGAATTATAAGGTAGCTATAAATTCTGTGATAATCTGTCTTGATGAGTGGTAGTCTGTCTTGACGAGTAAATTTATTGATTTTAACAATATGTTATTGCTATTTAATGCACAAGTACAATGCAATAGGGCTGGATCACAAAACTGTGTCTGTGGAGAGCATTGGACCCAGGATCAGGGAGTCCTGGGCTCACTCCTCATAGTGTCCACAAGCAACACTCTACCCGGTTCTACCCGGAAGACTTCAAGTGTAATTTGTCTAAGTTGGCAAAACTTGTTTCACAATCGATGTAAAATAAATAAACCACATAACTTTAGATGCAGCCCTTTTCTAGCAAGACTTGTGGCAGATCACAATGAGAGTATATCAGCTGCAGGATGTTTTTTGCTCAAGATGAGGTTTTGTAATTGTCCTGTAAATTGTTTTTCGGTTTTCCATCTATCTGTCTGTCTGGATTCCATTATATTTTTTTTTCTTGAACAACTTCTTTCACAAACAACTACATTGTACTGTAGCTGGATTTTCTAGATCTTTCACAAACAACTACTTGGTAGTTGGATGTGTTAGTTCTTTAATAAACAACTAGTAGCTAGATTTTCATCTTTGCATCGAAGAAATTAGATTTGTTCAAATGACGGAGATTCATAGTCTTGACGGTTAAGAAGAGGCATCAGAAAAATTCTCAAAATCTTTTCAGCCAAATTTTTTCAGATAATTTTTTTCTGTACAAGTTTCTCATGTTAATTTAAAGGGGATAGAGTCCATTTTGGCCCTAAGGGTGGTTGGTTGACTGCTTTTTGCATAGAAATAGTTTGTTAAAACAGACACTTTTCATTTTCCCATCTAGTTCATCTATTCTATTTATCTAATATATGAAGCATTATTTATTCATCCCTGCTAATAGCTGGTCTATTAAAGGAAATTTAGTTGTCCTTAGAAACTATGAGGACCAAAAGGATTAGAATTGATTTTTTTTAAATCTTCATCCCAAAGCCAACAAGCGAGACGTGTTCATATATATATATATATATTATGGATTACATGTATTTCATTGGTGTCAAGTTTGATGATCAGATCTAGGGCCTTGGATGCATTGAATATTTGACTGTTACAAAGGCCATTTCTGCAAAGATTATATTTCACTTGAGTTCTGAAATACAATGTATTATAAAATCATAGCAGTAGAAAATTCAATTATTTATGAGGCTTCAATTTACTTCAGGGGCTATGAGAAATGTAAATAATGTTTCCCATTTGGTCAGAACTGAATGCAGCCATTTGTTTAGTTCAGGATGTTTGATCAATACTTCAACACAGGTACTTGCACTAGGTCAAGCACTCTCAGTTGGCATCCCCATGTTGCATCTGTGACAATAACATACATTAGATCAGTACCTCAAAAGGTTCTTGCCTCAGGTCAAGCACACTCGATTGGCATTCCCATGTCGGATCTGTGACAATAACATACATAACAACAGTACCACAATATGTACTTGCCCATGGTCAAGCACACTCGATTATCCAAACAGGTACTTGCCCTGGGTCAAGCATTCTCATGTATCTCTCAACAGGTACTTGCCCTGGGTCAAGCAGTTGATTATCTCAACAGGTACTTGTCCTAGGTCAAACACTCTCAAGTATCTCAACAGGTACTTGCCCTGGTTCAAGTACACTTGATTATCTCAACATGTACTTGCCCCAGGTCAAGCATGCTCGATTATCCAAACAGGTACCTGCTCTGGGTCAAGCACTCTTATGTATCTCAACAGGTACTTACCCTGGGTCAAGCACACTTGATTATCTCAACAGGTACTTGCCATTGGTCAAGCACTCTCAAGTATCTCAACAGGTACTTGTCCTGGGTCAAGCACACTTGATTATCTCAACAGGTACTTGTCCTTGGTCAAGCACACTTGATTATCTCAACAGGTACTTGCCCTGGGTCAAGCACACTTGATTGGCATCCCATCTTGCGTCTGTGACAAAGACATATATAAAGGCCTTTAATTTTGTGTATTCATGGTTTTCATTTTATGATTTGTAGGTTACATATTGTGGTATGGTAACATTACTGGGTGGGGTTATGGGGTCATTTCTGTTATACTTTTATACAGGTTCAGTGAAATTAACATTTGTAGAAAGATAATGATGTTCAGTCTGAAGTTGGTATTGTTGCTATTTCTTACAAAGTGGTGCTAAAACAAAGTACTAAAATACATAAGTGACAAAGCCCGCTTTATTTTACAGTTTGTTATTTGTTTTTGCCTGTTCATACTGGAAAAAGCTGATTTATAGAACGTTACCTGTTTATGGGAAGAAAGTATATTTATTTTACAATATGTTACCTGTTTATGGAGAGAAAGATTAATTATTTTATAACCTTCTTTGTTATACAACTACATCTGTTTATATGTTTAGATTTGTACATGTATATTTTTAAGTGTATATTTTTCAAACAAACCATCTTTACAAAAACAGAACAATTTGTAATTTTTTTTCATATATTTAAGTCTTTCTCATTGTTCAGATTGTTCGATTTCTTGGTGAGATTGGAACATCTGATTTGGATCTACAAAAAGTGAAACATTTATAGTATGTTACCTGTTTAAATGGAGAAGGATTTAGTTTACAGTAGGTTACTGATATAAGTTTTTTAATGGGATTTAACACAATTACAACACATTTTAGGTTATATTTGACATATCAAGGTGCAGGAAAACCTCAGAATGGACTTGAGTAGAACCACTGTCCTTCTGAAAGTCACTGGCAAACTTTCTCACATAAACTGTTTGAAGTGACGGGACTTAAACCTACGATCTTAGCAGTGAGTGTAAATGATCTTGAGATAACGCATTAGACCACTCAGCCACAGATGACTGTTTTTAGCTCATCTTTTTGAAAAAAATGAAGAGCTATTGTCATGACCCTGGCAGTGGCGGCGTCCACTGGTTTTATGTTTAGCTTGTCTTTTTCTCTGTTTCTGAACAAACAACTCATGTTACGTGACTAAACTTCATAAACACATTCATATCATGTTATACAAACAATGTATATAGCTAACTTACCTAAATTTACATACTTTGGGATCTACAACCTTAGGTTAAATGTTTAGCTAAGTTTTATGTTTAGCTCAGCTTTTTCTGTTTCTGAACAAAATACTCATGTTTTGGTGACTAAACTTCATAAACACATTTATATTACATGTATGTTATAGAAACAATGTAAATAGCTAACTTACATAATTTCCATACTTTGGGCTTAAAACCTTAGGTTAAAGTTTTTTGTTTAGCTACGGTTTGAATTTTTTATTTTTAAATCAATTTTATTTTTCAGTAATACTATTATTCTGTAAGCTGATCACCATCAACTAAAAAAAGTTTACATCACTGACCTTGACCTATTTAATGGACTTTCATGCCCGAGCCCAACCAAGACCCCCACCCTGCTGCCCACTTTTTTTCTTTTAAATTTTGTTTTGTATTAAATCAAATACTCTGCCCCATTTCAACTTTGTTAGGACACCCCAAGGACACCCCCCCCCCCTCCATTATTAAATACATTTCAGCTTAAGTATTGGCTAGCTAGCCTTAGCCAGACATAGACATATTGTATATTCTGCCCTTATAGTCCTACTTGCACATACATGTATCTACTATTTTTTTAATATGAAAGATACTTTTATTCATACAGATATATCTGTTTTTCTGATGGTACATTATAATTTACCCAAACAAAAGAGACTTACCAGAAAGTTGATGTTTGGTTGGAACTCTATGTAGTCATACAGCAACTGGAGGGATCAAATGAGATGTGCATAGACCATATCGATATTCTTCAGTCTTTAAAACGATTTGGAAAAAAGTTAGGTCCCTAAAAATGGGATCAACATTAGTAATTTCAAACTGAAATCAGAAAATTATTTGTACACATAAGGATTAAGTGGGAGGGCATTTGATCCCTCCAGTTTATTATATTATTACATAGAATTCCAATCATGGTTCTTGTCTCTGTGTTCCACTGATGATGGTGAACACACATGTGAAGTTTCATTCACATCCAATGAGTGGTTGCATAATTATCTGAAACTTAAACGCAAAGTTTAACCTGGGTATCTACAGATGATGATGCCGGGGTCATAGTAATAGCTCTCCTTGGACTTCATCCCGGCGAGCTAAAAAGATGAGACCATGAGAATTGAGACTCTTGCTACTTCTCTGATTTTTACAACATTCTTGTTTTGCAAATCAACACATTCTTAGACAATTTTTGTCACTTTTTGTGCTGGTAAAGTAACAGTCATTTCCACAGAATCAATGTTATTTCCAAGAAAAGTAATTTTTTGAGTTGGAACTAACACAGATTACTTCTCATTTATAATAAAACGAACGTCAGTCATAAGACTGACAGTATCTGGAACATTTTCATTACATGTGACGTGAGAACTGCTTCGGCGCACAAGAAATACCATAAAAAGATCTTCGTACAAAGTGGTGATAATTGGTTATCTACTCAGAAAAGAATGTCTGCTCTAATGAGTAGTAAAAATCACACTGAAGAATATCGATACGGTCTATGCACATCTCATTTGAGCACGGAAGTTGTATGACGTAATAGAATATACTGTTCTGTGGTAGTGACAAGGCTAGAATAGTGGAGTTAACGCTGTTCTTCGACATCTCTATTTTTTTGGTAATTTTTTTAAATCTGTTTTCAGTAAAAGTTTTGATTTATTAAACTAATCACCATCATGTTTAAAAAGTTTACTTCACTGACTTTGACCTATGTAATAGATTTGGAAAAAAGACGAGCGTCTGCACCCGCTTGTGGTGCTGTTGGTTTTTTTTTTACCAGTTTAAAGGACGACAGATGAATTATTTTGTTTGCAGAGAGAAAGGGGATTCATT
The DNA here is from genome assembly GCA_029582155.1 of Panopea generosa. Classification (NCBI taxonomy): domain Eukaryota; kingdom Metazoa; phylum Mollusca; class Bivalvia; order Adapedonta; family Hiatellidae; genus Panopea; species Panopea generosa. The sequence continues at coordinate 27,368,373 of CM055909.1, read as the reverse complement.
ATACAATAAGTTGCCTGTTTTCGGAAATAAAGTGGATTAATTATAAAGTAATTGACCCATTTATAGGCACAAAGCCAATCTATTTTACAGTTTACATGTTTGTTGGCAGAAAGCTTTTTTATGAACATGCAGTTATAGGGAGGAAGTTGACTTACTATGCAGTATGCTTCCAGTATAAATTATACATATAATAGTTATTATGATGGTTGTGTTTAACTGCTCAATTCACTGACAAAGAATTATATACTGAACGGATGCAGAAACACCGGGAGTCAATACAACCATTATTACTGACAAAATCATCAATTAAATACCTTTACAGCCGTGTATTTCTAAAACTGTAGATATTTCTTATGAAAGTTTGAAAATGTAGCTGAAATTCACCCAGCATTTTAATTATTATTCTTTCAGTATATATAATGAGAATGTTCTCCTTCAATGTGGCATTCTGAGGTTTACGTGCACATCTATTGTATTATTTCTATATAATTTTAAACAAATGATGAAGTTGTGACAACTGTAGTGGTCACTCCGCAATTAATTGACCCGAGGCGAGAACGATTCGCTCCTCCCACATGGCATTGTTTGTCCAAGTAATTGCAATGTAGTATTAACTTAGACATTGTTAGCTTGTCTAAGGAAAATGGAACAGTAGCAGCCAATATTATTGTTATTATCGGCTATATTTACTTTCTCATGAAATTGTGACATTCTTTTTGTTTTATGAGAATGGTTTTGTTATTTTTTATGTTGACTTGTTTTTAATCTGGTCATATTGATATTCATTATGTTTATTTTTTTCATTCTGGCCATTTTCTGCTCATTACATATCTATTAATATTTTACAATCATGTATTTCTAAAACTGTAGATATCTCTGACAATAATTTGATAATGTGATAAGTAATAACAATGTATTATTAACCTAGACATTGTTAGCTTGTCTAAGGAAAATGGTACAATATCAACCAATATTGATCACTGATTGGATTATTGACTTGTTTGATTGACAGCCGGCGTTAAGTTAATTGTTATATTTACTTTCTCATGACTTGTGACATTTTCTTTTGTTTAATGGTAATGGTTTTATTTTTTGTTGACCTTTTTTTTAATCTGGTCATATTGCTATTCATTATATATCTATTAATCACATATTTATAACCTTGCTTGTTATACACCTATATCGGTTTATATTTTTAAGAGTATATTTTTCAAACACATCATCTTTATACAAACTCAAAACAATTGTAATTTTCTTGCATACATTTAAATCTTTCTCCTTGGTCATAGATGTTTGATTTCTTGGTGTGAGCCATTCAAATATCTGCAAAAGGTGAAGTATTTCTACAAATGACTCCTGTCCATTTTGACATTTTGTTTTGACATGTTCGTTATTGCAAGTAACAGGATTATTAGGGGCTCTTGCATATTTTACCAGATGACAAATTGAGTATTTATTCAATTATTTTTTTTATGGTTCTGCAGGTATGGTGGTTCTAGGTTATGTATGTTCATTTGTTGATGGAATTTTTATTTTTATTATGCATGCTATAACTGACATAATAGATAGCATGATTTACCAAAAAAGGCAGTATATTGATTTTTGTTGTTGTTATTACCGGTGGTATTGTATCATAATAAACATGAAATTATCACATTAAAGTCTTTTTTGTCTTTGTCTTATTCATCAATGAAAAACAAGAAATGTCACTGGTAAGTGTCACATGCCCCCTTAAATGGTCTGTGAAAATAACAATTCCAGTATATTTCATAATAAGTAGCGATGTATCCATGAATATCAAGAATAATGGACTGACATTTCAAGCTAGACATGCAATTTTATGGGGGGTTTTTTTCATTAAAGTGTGACCTTGACCTTGTGTGACCTTTATCTTGACAGCTGATGTAAAGGTCTGGTTATTTCTACAGGTAAATGCAGGTGACACATCATCATGACATGTTGATCACTTGTGTCAAGATATTTTAGAAACCCTCCATAAGGCCATAATAAATTAATTGCTTGATTATCATCCCCGCCCCCTAATTTTCATGCTACCCCGACCCTTTTTTTGTTCATAAAAAAAAAACACATCAAAATTTCAAAATTATAAATAAAATCCTCCCGCCCTCCCTGTTTTTAAGAAAAATTTGGATGATAATCTAGCAATTAATTTATAATGGCCTAAGACAAGTTACAGACAAGACATGAAATATCAAACAAACTGGAAGTGAGACCTTGCCTGGATCTTGCACGCCACCAACATGTCATATCACGTTGAACAATCGAGCCAAGTGTTTTTTACTTGAAATCTCAAACAGACCAAAGTGTTGTCAAACGAACTGAAAGTGTGACCTTGACCTTTGAGGTACGGGTCTGGGTCTTGTGATGTCATGTTGATCAACTGAGCCAAGTTAAATCCCTTTTATTGCTACTATAAACAGCAATCCTTAAACTGCTGCGCTAGTTGTTTCTACAGCTATACGAGACACTGCTCCGTGATCAAAAATACAAATATTATGGCTATATAATAACATGCAAGTATAGTAAGGATAATGAAAATGCAGGTGCTAGAGTGCACAATAGGCGAACTAGTTCAACTTAGGACCATTCAAGAACCATAATTCCAGCACTGATTTGGCTGTTTCAAAACTGTGTCTGATATAGTATGGTTATATTACTTCTGTGCAAATTTGGTGAGGATCAAATTAAAAATGTAGGTGTGAGAGTGCACACCAGAACAAATAGTGCAATGTTTTATTTTTTTTAACTCTGAAATTAATTATCCAAATTGACCAGTTCATGAACTTATGAGATATTTAGGTTACCTAAACACTATATAGATTTGGTGAAGATCAAATGAAATGCAGGTGTTTATGGCTAAATGATGGACAACAGCTCAGGTGAGCTAAAAAATGTGTTCTGAATTGATATTTAGTTCATGTATATGATTTTCTTATGTCCAGGAAATTTACAGTATAAGTTTTAAGGGAAGCTTTCATGATGGTTCATAGTTGTAACAAGCATATAATGACTAGAGTTTAGCAATACGCAGTAAGGAAGTTTAAAGCTCTTTAACCATGTCTCCAACCAATCACAAATTGCAAACCAATCACATACCAATCACCAATCACATACCATTTGATATTTCATCCATATATATATGTACTCCTCATGTGTTTACAGAAGTTATAAATAAAACTTGAGCTGAATCATTGAGAATCAAATAATGATCCTTTGATACCCTCCATATACATGTATATGTAAATAAATGATGAGATTTCAACCATAGTGGTAACAATAAGAAATAAGTCAGTGTTGGAACTGCCCAGGTAGGCATTGTGATTTTGAATGCAGTATATGAGCATCTCCAACTGCCTTGAAAATAAAAAAAATGACAAACATTGCTGTAATATATTTTTAATCTTTATATATCAACTAATAATAGCAAAATATTGAAAAAAAGTAAAAATGTCTAATGTCCTTAATATCAAATATTAACAATTAACACTCCAGGTATCCAAATCAAGCCATATTGCCTACAACTGAATCTAAATTATGAAAACCTGGAAATTAGTTGTATTTCCTGAACATTTTTTAGAAACAAATTGCTATGGAAGCACAAAATGACAAAATCATTGCTTTTTATAAAGTACAATAAAATATAACTGATTCTGAAGATGGAAAAACTGGAAAATATTTCTATAATAACTCGAAACATTTTCTTGCATTATATTTCATAACTGGAATATGGTGCTGCTTTTTGTGCTCATTAATGTGGCAAACTGATTTTTTTTTAATTGCTTGTGTAGCAATGTCTTACAGTGTATGTTTAATGTCTTACTTCGGTAGGAGCAGCACTGACTAGAAATGTGTCCTCAGACATAGATACACCCATTATATTATTTCAATATAAATGTTAGAGAATGGACGACGTACACGACTATCTGAATAGCTCACCAGAATTATCCTCTGGCTCAGGTGAGGTAACAATTATAACCCTTATAATCCATAACATAATTCATGCAGTCCTTGAAACGTGGAGGGGAATCCCATTTGTTATATCGTTATACCAAATATCATCAAAGTCATCACAACAGAATAAAGGAAAACAATTTTTATGCTGTAAATGCCTTTTAAAATCTGCCCAATACAGCTGAACACATAATGGTTTCAATATAAAAATATAATCTTCACAGTACATTATAATATTTAGAACATCTATAATCACAAATGAATGTTAGACAGCCGACAATGTGAATACCGACATTGAACATTTGACATCTACGGAAACCGTATAAAAATACTTTAACATTAACAACCCCAGAACATTCACCTTCAAAAGGTTCACATGCAATCTATACATTCGTCAACAGGCTCTCTCTAAAATAAATACTGTTATATGTTAACTAGAGGTGGGTATCATGAGAAAAATAGTACAGTGGTATACCACTATTTTCAGTGAGTACCACTGTATGTACCACGGTATACTGCATCATTTCTTAAAGCCAAGATGTCTCCAAATATCAGATTTGCCACGCTTGTTGTGAACAATTTCCCATTTGTCCGCCATTTTGATTATACTCGATGTAGCAAATGGTATCATGTGTGATGATTTATGTTTAAAAGTAACATAAATACCAAGTAAAACTGGTATAATAATGTGTTACTTTTACAATTAAGACAACTAAAAACTTTAAACTATTACTTTCTTAAGTAAACGGATACAAAAAATACTCGGTCACAAAATTGCAGAGAAAATGGTAATCCATAATAGAACCATCAAATGTATTGGCACAACTAAAAACCGCAGTATACCAGTTTTACCACACAGCTGTAATGCTAGTGCTAGTTTTATAGGTGGAGAAAGACCTCAGAATGAATCTGAGTAGAATCGTCATTTTTCGCAAGTTACTGGCAAACTTTCTCACAAAGTTTTTGGAGCGAGCAAGACTCAAACCCATGACCTTAGCCGAGAGAGGTAAGTGATATTGAGAAGGCAGGGCTTTAGACCACTCAGCCACAGAGGAATTTTCCCCCAAATTGTCCTAAAAATTCCCCATATACTTCATTCACCCCAGCCCCCTCCCCCCCCGAAAATTGTGCTTTTTTCTTCTTAAAGGTGTGAAAATCATGCTAGAGTGCCTTCCAAAAATACTGTAAAACGGCCCTGCGTGTATTATGACTTTCACCCCGTGATGGGTCTACATGTATAATAAATCACTTCAACATGTATATGATATCAAAGATAGGAAACTTGCATCTCTCTAGAAATGTTGATAAAATAGCACATGAAGAATTAATAATTTGGCAAAATAATTATTCAAATTTCACAGTAACTGAATTTTTATACATAAAATGTAAGCTATAGATATTAGATACTTTGTTTTTTTTAGTTGCAGTATACAAATTTTAAGCAGAATTTGCTGAGAAAGGTCTCGTTTTGTAGGTACTATTATGGTGCAAAGAAAGAATTTTGAATGGTATTCATGAGTTGAATGGTAGCTAGGATAACTGAAAAACAAGATTTTGTGAGATTTTGTGTGAATATGTGAGCGTTCATAAAATCTCAATCAGTTGCTTTTTCTTCTCTTTAGAAGTCCTTGATGAAATATTTAACATAACATTAAAATTACCGTCATCTTGCGTAAAACTAACATGCTTATAAAAGTTATCCATCTTAAAAAGAATGCGTGTTAACACAATGTTCAACACATCACGGGTTATTTATGGTAACCAGTTTTATTGGTTGAGAAAGACAGCATAAATAATCTGATAACTTTCCTATTGCATTTCACTACATTTTCAACACATAACTTGTTATATATGTATATGGCAACCAATTTTATTGGTGGAGACCTCAGACTCATCAACATGAATTTTAGCTTAAATGTGAAGGATGCTCAGACCTTAATATGAACCACTCTTTTGAGTCCACCTCCTAGGTATTATCAGTAGTTAAGTGGTGTTTTTAAGAGGTCATCGGGTCCAGCTTGGGATCAAACCAGCAACCTCTGGTGTGAAGGGCCAATATTCTATACACTGCAATATCCAATACACTGCTTAGAATTTAAGAACATGAAATAGAAAAGAATCTTTCCATAAATGGCAAACTTTCTCACAAAGGTTTTAGGCCGAGCTAAGCAAGAACCTACAACTTCAATTATGAGCGGTAAGTAATCTTGAGACGGTGCTTACTTGGTCACAAAAGACACTAGCCTATATAAAGTAATACATATATATATATTATTTGATAAATGGTGGTTGGAACTGCGTTTTTCTCTTCTTGATTGGAGGAGTACATTCTTCCTGTTCCCAATCGTCATCACTGTCCTTGAGAAATTCTTCAAGGTCATCTTCAAAAACCTCCGTTTCCACACTCTGACCTTTCACACACTGACCTTTGTCTTCTCTACTTTGAATCTCGCTTTGTGATGACTTTTCAATGTGGCCTTTAGAAGAACAAGACCCACTTGGCCTTGTACTTTTAGTACTATTTTGTTCACGTTTTTGTTTCTTTTCCGGTGTGAAGTATTTTAGAAGTCCACGTGACTTTTCCTTTTCTTTCTTGGGTGGCGTGCATGGCAGACTGGGTATCGGTATGTTTTTCATTGGAGATGTATAGTTTAAAATGCTCCGTTGTTTCAAACCTAGAATATAAAATGTCTTGATGTCACACTAGCTCCTAAAGTAACAAAGCACTAATTAATTCATTATCTTGGTACAAACATAGGTTGAACATACTTACTGTCTCCATATTTGTTTATATTAGCTATAGAAATTCTATATAAAGCTGTAAAAAACGATAACAATATTGAAGGTGTAAAGATACGCAAAAACATTATCAAATATACTGCTTTTGCAGCCGATGCCTCATTTTTGTTAAATGGAAATCGAACTTCTTTTGAATCTTTAATATTATTGATTGCTAGATTTAGCTCAATTTCTGGTTGAAAGTTTAATTCTAAACATCTATTATTCTCCATGTAGGCTCTTTAAAAACATCCATTGACATATTTTGTAAAAAAAAAAAATTGTTTGGACTTATGAAAAGGCATCAACACTGTACCATCCTTAAAGACACAACACCTGCTTTTGGTGTGAAGTACCCTGATTAAGGACACAACACCTGCTTTTGGTGTGAAGTACCCTCCTTCAAGACACAACACCTGCTTTTGGTGTGAAGTACCCTTCTAAAAGACACAACACATGCTTTTGGTGTGAAGTACCCTCCTTAAGGACACAACACCCGCTCTTGGTGTGAAGTACCTTCCTTAAGGACACAACACCTGCTTTAGGTGTGAAGTACCCTCCTTCAAGACACAACACCTGCTTTTGGTGTGAAGTACCCTGCTTCAAGACACAACACCTGCTTTTGGTGTGAAGTACCTTTCTAAAAGACACAACACATGCTTTAGGTGTGAAGTACCCTCCTTAAGGACACAACACCTGCTTTTGGTGTGAAGTACCCTCCTAAAAGACACAACACATGCTTTTGGTGTGAAGTACCCTCCTAAAAGACACAACACATGCTTTTGGTGTGAAGTACCCTCCTTTAGGACATTCACACAATTCTAGTGTTAAGTACACTGTTTAAGGACACAACACATGATTCTAGTGTTCAGTACCCTGTTTAAGGACACAACACACGATTCTAGTGTTAAGTACCCTGTTTAAGGACACAACACACGATTCTAGTGTTAAGTACCCTGTTTAAGGACACAACACACGATTCTAGTGTTAAGTACCCTGTTTAAGGAAACAACACACTTTTTTAGTGTTAAGTACCCTGTTTAAGAACACAACACAACACACGATTCTAGTGTTAAGTACCCTGTTTAAGGACACAACACAAGAGTCTAGTGTTAAGTACCCTGCTTAAGGACACAACACACATTCTAGTGTTCAGTACCCTGTTTAAGGACACAACACATGATTCTAGTGTTAAGTACCCTGCTTTAGGACACAACACACGATTCTAGTATTAAGTACCTTGCTGAAGGATACAACATATGATTCTAAGTTTAGCACCGTTCTTATGAAATGCCATGAGAATATTTGCATGTCCACTTCATGTACATGAATACCCGCAAGTTTCAACTGAATTGCTTCAAAACTCTAAAAAGTTTCTGACAGAATGAATACAATTTGGGTATACTTTTTCATAAACTATTGGCATTTTTCACACTTGTTGTATTGAAACTACAAAACATCAAATATACATTTTAGGTGTAGTTTAGGGGTTGTTGGTTCGATCCTCCGCCATGACTTTGTGTGGTGTCCTTGAGCAAGACACATTATCAGCATATGCTTAGTACTGGTTCTAGCAAAGAACTTGGTTCACAACCATTGTAAACTATATATATATATAAATACTCTCCACTTCACTGTCATGTACCTTTTGTAGGCGAGACCATTTCATGACTTTCAAACTCTGGTCCCTCTGCTTCACCACAGAGAGACTCCTCAAGCTCTGCTTCTGTTCCTCCTAAGTCACTGCAGAAGGACTCCTCCAGGAACTTGGTGATCTCCTCCTGTCTATCATCCTTCAAGACAAAGTACAGCATTATATAAGACAATATTTAAAGTACAGCATTATATAAGACAATATTTAAAGTACAGCATTATATAAGGCAAGATTTAAAGTACAGCATTATATAAGACAATATTTAAAGTACAGCATTATATAAGGCAATATTTAAAGTACAGCATTATATAAGACAATATTTAAAGTACAGCATTATATAAGACAATATTTAAAGTACAGCATTATATAAGACAATATTTAAAGTACAGCATTATATAAGACAATATTTAAAGTACAGCATTATATAAGACAATATTTAAAGAACAGCATTATATAAGGCAATATTTAAAGTACAGCATTATATAAGGCAAGATTTAAAGTACAGCATTATATAAGACAAGATTTAAAGTACAGCATTATAAAAGGCAATATTTAAAGTACAGCATTATACAAGACAATATTTAAAGTACAGCATTATACAAGACAATATTTAAAGTACAGTATTATACAAGACAATATTTAAAGTACAGCATTATACAAGACAATATTTAAAGTACAGCATTATATAAGGCAATATTTAAAGTACAGCATTATATAAGGCAATATTTAAAGTACAGCATTATATAAGACAATATTTAAAGTACAGCATTATATAAGACAATATTTAAAGTACAGCATTATATAAGACAATATTTAAAGTACAGCATTATATAAGACAATATGTTAAGTACAGCATTATATAAGGCAATATTTAAAGTACAGCATTATATAAGGCAAGATTTAAAGTACAGCATTATATAAGACAAGATTTAAAGTACAGCATTATAAAAGGCAATATTTAAAGTACAGCATTATACAAGACAATATTTAAAGTACAGCATTATACAAGACAATATTTAAAGTACAGCATTATACAAGACAATATTTAAAGTACAGCATTATATAAGACAATATTTAAAGTACAGCATTATATAAGACAATATTTAAAGTACAGCATTATATAAGGCAATATTTAAAGTACAGCATTATATAAGGCAAGATTTAAAGTACAGCATTATATAAGACAAGATTTAAAGTACAGCATTATAAAAGGCAATATTTAAAGTACAGCATTATACAAGACAATATTTAAAGTACAGCATTATATAAGACAATATTTAAAGTACAGCATGATATAAGACAATATTTAAAGTACAGCATTATATAAGACAATATTTAAAGTACAGCATTATATAAGGCAATATTTAAAGTACAGCATTATATAAGGCAAGATTTAAAGTACAGCATTATATAAGACAAGATTTAAAGTACAGCATTATAAAAGGTAATATTTAAAGTACAGCATTATACAAGACAATATTTAAAGTATAGCATTATAGCATTATACAAGACAATATTTAAAGTGCAGTATTATACAAGACCATATTTAAAGTACAGTATTATACAAGACAATATTTAAAGTACAGCATTATACAAGACAATATTTAAAGTACAGCATTATACAAGACAATATTTAAAGTGCAGCATTATACAAGACAATATTTAAAGTACAGCATTATACAAGACAATATTTAAAGTGCAGCATTATACAAGACAATATTTAAAGTACAGCATTATACAAGACAATATTTAAAGTGCTTAATGTTCTCATACCAAGTTGACCAGGGTGTCTAAATGGATCAATATTTTGAGTGTAAAACTCATAATTCGAAATCTCTAGTGTTTTTTTTAAATATTTTTATATAAACAAAGGAAATAACCTTTCCAAAGTTAATTAATCTTTTATGGATTTTATTTCATTTAGACAGGATTTAGTATCTTACATGTGATCCTATTCATAAACAGATATTCTAGATTTTCTAGGGATTATTTTCCTGTGACCAGGGATGAGGTCTGGAAGTCAGTTTTCAAAAGAGGTGGTGGGGGGTAAATATACTATATAACATAGGTATAAGTCTCCTGAATAGAGTGTTGAATGCTCTTGTCAGAGGTTGCAAATAAGATCCCCAGCTCAACTTGATGCCCCACAAAAAGCAATACTCAGTACTGGTTCAACCCACGGAAGTGAGCACAGTGCATATAAGCATTGAACTTTCTTTGTAATCAAGCTAAAATAATAAAGTGTTAAATAAGTCCTCTCAAAATTCATAGCTTTAATGATATGAAGAATTATAAAGAATATAAGTTATATTACTTTATTTTCAAATTCTATTTTTTGTTTTGTATTATTCCTACTTTATATAACTCAATGGAGAGGAGTGACAAATATTTATATGACTCAATGGAAAGGAGTGACAGAAAGAATCCCGAAAGTAATGGAGTATATTACTTTAAGTCTAGTTGTTTCGGCAGATGAGAAGTTATCCTTGGTGAGACCTGCTTTACCAAGGACATCCAGCTTCTTCTGTATCATTGGCCTGGAATTAATGTACGATCACATGTAAATGTAACCATTACTTCAGAACCATGTAAAAGTAATTACTCTTAACACTTCACAAAATGCAGATCTTTTTCCCTCTTAAGCCTAAAAAATAGTTAAATTTCTGGTGATTATTTCAAAAACTCACCATTATTCCATAGCTCACATATTCTTTCATTTAAATGTCATTTTATAGTCACTGTCAGAGATTTTTTCTTTTTTAAAACAGTCTTTCTTCTAGTCACATAAAAACAGAGTTTGAGATTATAAAGAATAAAGATTTTTTGTTAAATATTGCCCTATATTAAAAAGACACGCAGAGGTAGAGGTATTTAAAACAAAGTTTTACCATTTGCTTTCATATTTTATCAAATATTTAATCAATTCATTAATACAAGAACTGTAAAACATGGCAATATTGATATTTAAAATAATATACAGCAAATACCTACATGAACATTATAATATTTAAAAAAAAGAGAAGACTTTTTTGCAAATAGCATGCATGAATACGCATGCTTAGCCCTTACAGCAATAAGCATAACCTTTGAAACATGCCATAACAGGTCTGACAATCAATCCACGGGTCGTGAGTTTAAATCCCCGCCCAACAACAATTTTAGATATTCTGATATATTTCTTTTAAGAAGGTCAAGGTCAATGACGTTGACTTTTTAACATGATGGTCATTAGTTTACAGAATCGATAATATTACTGAAAAATAAAATAATTTAAAAGATTTAATTTCTCTCCAAAAATTCAAACCCGAGCTAAAACAAAAAACTTTAACTTAATGTTTTTTGGACTAAGATATGGAAATTTAGGCAACTTAGCTAAATACATGTTTTTGTAACACAATAAGAATGTGTTTATGAAGTTTAGTCATGTCAAAATGTTTGTTGAGAAACAGAGAAAAAGAGAAGTTAACATAAAACTTCAACAGGAGGACTATGAAAATGATGCCAACCACTTGGTTCATGACAAAAAGAGGAGCTTAAAACTGCAATGATTAAACAAACCATTATCGGATTACTATATTGAAAAAAATGTCAAACTACATGATAGTTTTACTAGCAACCTGTCAATAAAACATACAAATAGAATACAATGCATGTACAAAATTATATTTTCTTACTTTTTAATGGTTACATTAAACAAAGACCTGTATATCATAACATTACCATATATGGTCATCTGAAGTTCCCGTGGCAACCAGGTAGCGTACAACAACAGAGTCTTGTTGACCAATTCTGTGCACCCTGTCCTCTGCTTGCACCAAAATCTACAACAAGACAGTCAAAATGAAAATTTCTTTTAAAAGATTAAGTTTTTAATTATACAAAACATTAACCAGTGTTGCCCTGGAAGGTTGTGCTCTAAAATCAAATAAGACAATAATCCAATCAGCAATCAATATTGGTTACTACTCTCCATTTTCCTAAGACAAATTAACAGTCTCCGACAGGCTTCTCCACAGACCATTTAATCACAGGGGCACCCAAGCGATTGAAATCTTAAACAATATCTTTCAAAAGCTTATATTTATCTAAAGCTTAATTTTTCTTAGCATATCTTTCTTATTTTAATGCATGAAATGAAACATACTAAAATTAATGACGTTTACTGATAAATTTATACCAATTTTACTATTATAAATGTAAATCTAATCTAACGAGTGCTCTAAACATCGCTTGAAAATGTTTTTGGGCAGACCCAAAGTGTGTGTGTGTGCTCTTACCCCAGTGCTTGAATTCCAACTTGTGGAGAAGGCTGTCTAAGTAAACACTACATAGTATTACATTATATTTATTTGGACAAGCAACACCAGGTGGAAAGAAGGCAGTGATAGATGGTCTCACATCAGGTCAATTGTAATGTGTAGTTGTTTGTGAAACAATATTTAAACACAAGATTGTTGGTAAAACATACACACACACAATAAAAACAAACTTTTTGCTGTAAAGTGACACAAAGGATAAACAAGAAGATAAATGCATTGCCTCGGGGGTGTTTATTCAGATGAATACAGTTAATTGACTTTATACCAATACTCACATTAACAAATATAAAAACAAGTACATTATAATTATGTGCCATTCTTTTGTCATGGAAAAGGCAGATAAAGAAACATTATAGTAACAAACCCCTGGGATCCAGAAAAGGAATATTATACATAGCCCTGGGGTCCAGTAAAGGAACATTATACATACCCCTGGGGTCCAGAAAAGGAACATTATACATACCCCTGGGGTCAAGAAAAGGGACATTATACATACCCCTGGGTTCCAGAAAAGGAGCATTATACATACCCCTTGGTTCCAGAAAAGGAACATTATACATACTTTTAAGTTACAGAAAAGGAACATTATACATACCCTTAAGTTCCAGAAAAGAAATATACATATCCCTAAGTTCCAGAAAAGTGACATTATACATAGCCCTTGGTTCCAGAAAAGGAACATTATACATACCCTTAAGTTCCAGAAAAAGAATATTATACAACCCCCTTGGTTCCAAAAAAGGGACATTATACATACCCCTAAGTTTCAGAAAAGGGACATTATACATACCCCTTGGTTCCGGAAAAAGAACATTATACATACCCCTTGATTCCAGAAAGGAACATTATACATACCCCTGGGTTCCAGAAAAGCTCTGCAAACACTACCAGACTTGCAGCAGACAAGTTCAGACCAGCATTGGCTGCAGTTATGGACAAAATTGCCACACGCATGGCATCACTGTGCTGGAACTTTTGACAGAATAAATTACGGTACTCAGAACTGGTTTTACCATCTATCCGCATGTAATTGTTCTCAATCTGGAAGTCAGATAGAAGACAGACAATTATCTACAACATCTTACATGGTCATAACATGTTGCAAACACTGCTTCTTCAAAATTCTTTATACTCATTTGTTTTTTCTTGCTTCGGTCTTATGCCTTTACTCCATAGATATGCATTTTCCCACACCAATCACAGAAGGCCTTTAAAAACAGTGCAGGAAGAGTTCAGATTGCTCTTAACGACAATCCACTCTGTCAGTTAATATAAACATAATTCACCCAATAGTTCAAAAGCCTTCTATATTAGGTGTCCCAAGGTATCTATATTAGAGGAGTCCAAAGGCGTCTATATTAGAGATGTCAAAAGGCGTCTATATTAGAGGAGTCCAAAGGTATTTAATTAGAGATGCCCAAAGGCGTCTATATTAGAGGAGTCCAAAGGCATCTATATTAGAGGTTTCCAAAAGCGTCTATATTAGAGGTGTCCAAAGGCGTCTATATTAGAGGAGTCCAAAGGCATCTATATTAAAGGGGGTTCAAAGGCGTCTATATTAGAGGTGTCCCGAGGCGTCTATATTAGAGGAGTCCAAAGGCGTCTATATTAGAGGTGTCCATAGACATCTATATTAGAGGAGTCCAAAGGCATCTATATAAGAGGTGTCCAAAGGCATCTATATTAGAGGAGTCCAAAGGCATCTATATTAGAGGAGTTCAAAGGTATCTATATTAGAGGTGCCCAAAGGCGTCTTTATTAGAGGAGTCCAAAGGCGTCTATATTAAAGGTGTCCAAAGGCGTCTATATTAGAGGACTCCAAAGGCATCTATATTAGAGGTGTACCGAGGCATCTATATTAGAGGAGTCCAAAGGCGTCTATATTAGAGGTGTCCAAAGGCATCTATATTAGAGGAGTCCAAAGGTGTCTATATTAGAGGTGTCCAAAGGCGTCTATATTAGAGGTGTCCAAAGGCGTCTATATTAGAGGAGTCCAAAGGCGTCTATATTAGAGGAGTCCAAAGGCGTCTATATGGAGTAAAGGGTTATTACAGTATTGAGTGTTGTTTTTGAGAGGCATCAAGTAAAGTTGGTGATCAAACCAGCAACCTCAGGCATGAACGGTCAACCCTCTATCCAATGTAATGTAACCGCCCTGCCATAAATATACATGTGAAAATAAGAAATGTGTCCATAGGACATGGATTCCCCCATTATAGGATAGCAATTTTACCAAAAATAAGTAGAAAAAAGGACGCAAATTTGGAACGTTGACAAATATTGATCTTGACATGTACTTTTTATGCCACCCAAAAAATTTTTGGGGTGGCATATAGTAATCGCAGCGTCCGTCCGTCCTTCCGTCCAGTATTTCGTTTCTGGCCTGTAACTTTGTCATGCATAGATGGATTTTGTTGATACTAGCAACAAATGATCAACAGAACATGAAGACGTGTCGCGAGTAAGACCCACACCCGTACCTCAAAGGTCAAGGTCACAATTTCAGTTTGTTTGACAACACTTTGAGTTTATGTGAGATTTCGTTTCTGGCCTGTAACTTTGTCATGCATAGATGAATTTTAATGATACTTGGTACAAATGATCAATAAACATCATGACATGTTAGGGGGCATGTGACACTTAATAGTGACATTTCTTGTTATAATTATACTGCTACAGACCAAATACTAATTAAACTTAAAGACCCAATTAAAAAAAGCATCAGATGGAAAGACGCATGTACAAACAGTCAGGGCTAACACTTAATATCCCATCATCATTTTCTGAATGGCGGTATAAAATTTCACAAACAATACATATAATCTATAAACGGCTATTTTTTAACACATCATAAGTTCTGCGTGTTAGATGTTTTATTGGTGGAAAAAGACCTGAAACACGGGCATATACATGTTCACAAATCTATGTACGCTGCCTTTCTAGAATAATAACTGGCAAACAATCTCAGTTGCAATATTTGATCCAAGCTAGGCTTGAGCCCACAACCTTAAAGAAGAGGTGCAAAAGGTCTTGAGAACCTCCATATGCCAGTCAACCTTTGAGAACCTTTATACTACAATACAGCTAAGATAAAACAATAAAAGCAGGTTTTACCTTAGACTTGACCACAGTCTCAATACCATCTAGCACATCACCATGGTGGGCAAATATAAGAAACTTTTTTCCCTCCTCCATCAAGTCCTCTACATAGTTTCTGAAATGGCAATAAATACAGCTTGTGTAATGTTTATGTATACTGGACAAACAATTTTATCTTTTTATCAAATATCATTATGATCTCGTTATAGAATACAAATATATGGTAGACTGTCATTTAGTGCAGAGACCTTATCTATTAAAAAATAATGTTTGCTGAAATTTTAACCCACCTGCCTGCTAAATACCAACTATCTACACCAAAAACTCAACCATCCACATCCTTCCTATCCACTTCTTATAAAATCCTGGTTTAAGTTTAATGATATTTATGGTGATTAAAGATGAAAAGAATAAAATGGTAATGATTTCAAAAAGGAATTTGTTTTGTTTCTTTTTTTTTTTCATGTGCTTGGAAATTCAACTCACATTTACTAAAATTAGCTCTCATTTTGCAATGAAACTCCTACTCATAGAAATCACCTGTACCAAATATGAACAAATTTGGTTGGTCAGTTTTTGAAAAGATTTAAAAATCCACAATTTTAACCCTTTTTTGGGCCCCTGCTGGTCCCCCATGGTGATGATTTAACCCTTTACTTCATATAAACGCCTTTGGACACCTCTAATAAAGACGCCTTTGACACCTCTAATATAAAAGGCTTTTGAATTATTGGGTGAATTATGTTTATATTAACTGGCAGAGTGGAAAACAGTGCAGGAAGTGTTTAGATTGCTCGTTAGAAGCAATCTGAATTCTTCCTGCACTGTTTTCAAAGGCCTCCTGTGATTGGCTGGGAAAATGTGTATCTATAAGTAAAGGGTTAAACAAACTTTAGATGCTCCACATAACTAATCACACCAAATTTGGTGAACATCTATCAATCAGTTTCAGAAAAGCTGTTTGAAGCAAAATTTAACGATAGACGGATAACAGAGACAGGACAATCACAAAAGCTCACCTTTGAGGTGAGCTAAAACAAGCAAATTCTGTGAATTTATGTCATCCGCTTTTTTTCAAAAGATTTGATTCAGACATTCTTAAGTTATTGCACCGAAACCCCCAAAAATACAATTTTTCACAAATTAAAGGTGTATACCGGGTAACCATAGAATGACAAATGCCACAACCCATAAAATCGAACTTGGTCTGTGTTTTGTCATTATAAAAACTGTATACAAAATTTCAAAAGATTACGACATACAAAGTTATTGCCCTGAAACCCTAAATTACGATTTTTCACAAGTTAAGGGGCTTAACTGTACAACGCCAAAAGTCACAACCCTGAAAATAAAACTTAGCCTATGTTTTGTCATTATAAACATTCTATTAAAACTTCAAAAGATTTTATTTAGGCATTCTTTATTCATTGCACGGAAACCAAAAGTGTGACGGACAGACGGACAGAGAGACCCAAATTAGTGTACAAAAAATATACAAGTGCTCTCTTTTCACAAACTGATAAAATACATGTAGGGTGGGGTACATAAACAAGCATATGCAAAATACATGGTAGTTCTAAGATACAATAGAGATGTGAAAATTATCACGCACTACACTTGTGTTTGAGTCGGAAAAATTGCGATTATGTAGAAAACAATAACAGCTTTGTTTGGTTTGAGTCGGAAAAATGGCGATTATGTAGAACACAATAACAGCTTTGTTTGGTTTGTTTACGGCCAATTAAGAAAGTTTAAACTAAAAGAAACTTATTTTAAATTAAAGATATATTATAATTATTTGGTTTATTTGGTTTTTAGTACTTTAATTAAATATTAATTCTGTGGCCGTAATGAAATTTTATATGCCAAAATCGATATTTTACGGTAAAATTTGTTAATTTGGTGGCCGTTTTAGGAGGTTTTTAATGCATTTGGGACCAAAAGTGTTTGCCGCTGGCCGCGTCGTCCAGGTGACCGCCTATTGCAGTTAAATTATATAATAAATTTCGACGGGAGGGTCTGAAACTGGCCGCTTAAGGCAGGTGGCTGCTTATAACAGGTGACCGTTAGTACAGGTTTGACTGTATATTCAAAACAAGGCCAATTCTTACTGCAGTTAAACCTATTTGTATTTTGAAAATCTAGGAGCCCTGGTATTGAAATACATCACCACCTGCAGTACCAATACCAATACATAAAAAAAGCAACTCACTTGATGGCCTTCATCTTAGCTGTTCCAGACTTGTGAAAGAAATCCAGCAAGGCACCGTGTTCCTTTGTTTTCTGTAAGTTTCATGTATTCCACAATAAGAGTTTTCACATTATCATTTTCTTACATAAACCAAAAGCTACCTTAAACTACTGTACTGTGTAAAAGCTAATGTTATATAAGACAAGAATAATTTGTAATATATAAATATCACATTCCTGCAAGGGCGCTATTGATAAATGTCAACCTAAGAAAAAATCTTATTTTCAATAGCGCCCTCACAGGAATGTGATATTTATTCTATTATACCAATAACAAAAAACTTACGCAGTAACATGCATACATAGATTTGTGTCTCTTGTTTTTTGTATTTTGTCAACACAATTAGACAATGTTTTAGTTGAACAGCATTTTTTAAATAAATCTATGACAAAGCAATAATTTTGATTGGCAAATTTCTATGTAATATTTTGATGGCTGAATATATTTCAGAAATTTAAGTTGAAACTTTATAATATAGTTAAAAAGAAAACAAACTCAGAAAAGTTTAATACATGTTTCGTATTATTACATACTTCATCAGGCAAACTTTATATAATGTTGAAACTTTGTAATATTTGTCAAATGGCCAGAAGCAATTCTTAATTTCTTATTATTCACTGCTTGCCAACTATTCTTGTCTGGCAGAAAAAATGATCTTGTCAAATCAATGCTAAAACACAAAGAACGTTTCATAATATGGCTTTATCAACAAGTTTAAACCACAACTTCTTGTTTGGGACCAAAATCAACACCCCTGTTTTGAAAAATGCCCCCTTTGTGCAAGATGTGTAAGAAATTACATTTTTTTGTTTCAAAATACCTTAAAATTGGAATGATTGAGGACCTCTGATGCTTTGGTCAGAGCTTTACCTATCTTCACAGAGCCTGGATCTAGTAACACCATCTGCCTTATCTTATCTGGAAGTTCTGCCAAAACTTCTGTCTTCAGGCGCCTGAAGTTGAAGGAAAAACAGTTTAACCTGCAACTGATAACTTCTTTCTTGTATACTTGACAAGGATTTCTGGGTATTTTTACTGAGTACAGAATTTTCCTACATCTCCGTTACATGCTCATCTTACGCTGCTGTGACATTAGAACATTTAATGATGTGACAGATTAAAACATATGATGTAACATATCTTATTTGACATCTTATAATCCAATATGGTAAAAATTTCGCGATAATTTAGATTAAAATAATTATTCAATGTGTTTGATATGATAAAATTCTATCTAAACCTAAAAACCCAAGTAAGATTTTTATAATCACTGATGATCACATATACTATATTCATCAATCACGGTGACCGCTAAAATTGATACAAGTCCTAGAGTTCTTAGTTTAAACCAAATTTTACACCTTAATAATAATAAATCACATATAATTTATGGGGGTATACAGTATGTGTAATAAACATATTTACATTATCTCAGCAGGTCCGCAATTTCAAACAAAATTAAGAAAATTTGAAGTGTGTATTATATACATGTATATATAATTTATTTTAGCTAGACTGAAAAGAAAGCTCAAAGCTTATATGAACTGCTTTTGAGTCTTCTTCCTGGGTACAACAACAATGAGTGTTGTTCTATTGCAAGGCATCAATGAGTGCTGTTTAATTGTGAGGCATCAATGAGTGCTGTTTTATTGCGAGTCATCATTGAGTGCTGTTTTATTGCGAGGCATCAATGAGTGCTGTTTTATTGCGAGGCATCAGTGAGTGTTGTTTTATGGTGAGGCAACAATGAGTGCTGTTTTGTTGCGAGGCATCAATGAGTGTGGTTATGTTGCGAGGCATCAGTGAGTGCTGTTTTATTGCGAGGCATCAATGAGTGCTGTTTTGTTGCGAGGCATCAGTGAGTGCTGTTTTATTGCGAGGCATCAATGAGTGCTGTTTTATTGCGAGGCATCAATGAGTGCTGTTTTATTGCGAGTCATCATTGAGTGCTGTTTTATTGCGAGGCATCAGTGAGTGCTGTTTAATTGTGAAGCATCAATGAGTGCTGCTTTATTGTGAGTCATCATTGAGTGCTGTTTTATTGCGAGGCATCAATGAGTGCTGTTTTGTTGCGAGGCATCAGTGAGTGTTGTTTTATTGTGAGGCAACAATGAGTGCTGTTTTGTTGCGAGGCATCAATGAGTGCGGTTATGTTGCGAGGCATCAGTGAGTGCCGTTTTATTGCGAGGCATCAATGAGTGCCGTTTTGTTGCGAGGCATCAGTGAGTGCTGTTTTATTGCGAGGCATCAATGAGTGCTGTTTTGTTGGGAGGCATCAGTGAGTGCTGTTTTGTTGTGAGGCATCAGTGAGTGCTGTTTTGTTGCGAGGCATCAGTGAGTGCTGTTTTGTTGCGAGGCATCAATGAGTGCTGTTTTGTTGCGAGGCATCAATGAGTGCTGTTTTGTTGGGAGGCATCAGTGAGTGCTGTTTTATTGCGAGGCATCAATGAGTGCTGTTTTATTGCGAGGCATCAATGAGTGCTGTTTTATTGCAAAGCATCAATGAGTGCTGTTTTGTTGCGAGGCATCAATGAGTGCTGTTTTATTGCGAAGAGTGCTGTTTTGTTGCGATGCATCAATGAGTGTTGTTTGTTAAGAGGCAACAATGAGTGCTGTTTTATTGCGAGGCATCAGTGACTGCTGTTTTGTTGCGAGGCATCAATGAGTGCTGTTTTATTGCGAGGCACCAGTGAGTGCTGTTTTGTTGCGAGGCATCAGTGAGTGCTGTTTTGTTGCGAGGCATCAATGAGTGCCGTTTTGTTGCGAGGCATCAATGAGTGCTGTTTTGTTGCATGGCATCAATGAGTGCTGTTTTATTGCGAGGCATCAATGAGTGCTGTTTTGTTGCGAGGCATCAATGAGTGCTATTTTATTGGGAAGCATCAATGAGTGCTGTTTTGTTGCGAGGCATCAATGAGTGCTGTTTTATTGTGATGCATCAATGAGTGCTGTTTTATTGCGAGGCATCAGTGAGTGCTGTTTTGTTGAGAGGCATCAATGAGTGCTATTTTATTGCGAGGCATCAATGAGTGCTGTTTTGATACGAGGCATCAATGAGTGCTGTTTTATTGCAAAGAGTGCTGTTTTGTTGTGTGGCATCAATGAGTGTTGTTTTATTGTGAGGCAACAATGAGTGCTGTTTTGTTGCAAGGCATCAATGAGTGCGGTTATGTTGCGAGGCATCAGTGAGTGCCGTTTTATTGCGAGGCATCAATGAGTGCTGTTTTATTGCGAGGCGTCAGTGAGTGCTGTTTTGTTGCGAGGCATCAGTGAGTGCTGTTTTATTGCGAGGCAACAATGAGTGCTGTTTTGTTGCGAGGCATCAATGAGTGCTGTTTTGTTGCGAGGCATCAATGAGTGCTGTTTTATTGCAAGCATCGGTGAGTGCTGTTTTGTTGGGAGGCATCAGTGAATGCTGTTTTGCTGCGAGGAATCAGTGAGTGCTGTTTTGTTGCAAAGCATCAATGAGTGCTGTTTTATTGGGAGGCATCAATGAGTGCTGTTTTGTTGCGAGGCATCAATGAGTGCTGTTTTGTTGCGAGGCATCAATGAGTGCTGTTTTATTGGGAGGCATCAATGAGTGCTGTTTTGTTGCGATGCATCAATGAGTGCTGTTTTGTTGCGAGGCATCAATGAGTGCTGTTTTATTGCGAGGCATCAATGAGTGCTGTTTTGTTGCGAGGCATCAATGAGTGCTGTTTTATTGCGAGGCATCAGTGAGTGCTGTTTTGTTGCGAGGCATCAGTGAGTGCTGTTTTATTGCGAGGCATCAGTGAGTGCTGTTTTATTGCGAGGCATCAGTGAGTGCTGTTTTGTTGGGAGGCATCAGTTTATTGCGAGGCATCAATGAGTGCTGTTTTATTGTGAAGCATAAATGAGTGCTGTTTTATTGCATGCTGTTTTATTGCGAGGCATCAATGAGTGCTGTTTTATTGCGAGGCATAAGGTTGAGCTGGGGACTTACACTCTATCTACCATCCCACTTTGGAACAGTTTCAATTTGAAACAAACACAACAAACCATCGTTTGTTTACTTACCAGTAATGTTTTCTTGAAAAGACTAAAATCCAAACAAATCTGTGAAATGATCATAATTTAGTTACATACTATTAACATACTATTTGCATACTATTTATATTATAAACAAACTATTTGCATACAATTTATATTATTTACAAACTATTTTACATACTATTTATACTATATACAAACTATTTGCATACAGTTTATATTATCTTTCCTCGAACTTTAAGGATGTACCTGATCATAATCTTTTCTTCCAGCAGAAGTTGTAACTCCGCCATGTTTGACGATCCAGAGTAATCCCATCCCCATGGTAACTAAAGTAAAAAAAAAATACATGTCTTTATAAACCGTGTGATCAAAAGTGAATGAGCCGGGCCTTGTTAGCTCAGTTGGTAACATGTCTGACTATCAATACAGTGGTTGTGAGTTTGAATCCCAGCCTAGCCACTATCTCTGTGAGGATTGTTATACAACATCTCATTGTCATTCCTCGCTCATTGCTGATTCAAGCAGGATATCATTAGTTACTTGCAGAATGAACGGTGTGCTCGAGTAACAGTTAACATTCCAGGATCCCAGGTAAGAGTGGTTAGGTTAACTGATCGTCTGTTAGCACTTGATAGCATTAAAATGAAGCTAAACAGGCATAAAAATGACTATAAATATTCAATCAAATTAGAGTGACTGAACCTTTATTTTACAGATCAATAACACATGACTTTAAACTAGCCGCAAACTGTTTGCTTAAAAGACTATTTCAAAACCATGCCCCTCTTTCAGTAAGATCTTGATATATGCCAGAGGGGTATAGGCACTCTACCCATCTAAGGAAGACCTTCATACATGTACATGTATATCTATATGATCATTCATCGAAGTGAAAAATGAAATGAAACAGTCACCCATGCAAATTTGTTTTTAATCAACACTTTTTTTTAAGATTATTAATCTTGTATAAGATATGGGTGACTCATGCAATATATGATGAAAAACACTGCTGGGTGCTGGGTGCACATTTGTGCCACCTTTAGTCAGCAAAATGAAAATATCCACTCTTTTCATGGTGGTGTCATTTTCCATTTTCCAAGTATTTCACAGCGGTCTGCACATATTATATTTGTTACATGAAATTTGCATGCATGATACAATGGCCATCTTCATGAAGTATGCTAGGGAGAATGACCAAGTTAAAACCAGTTATTTCACACCCACCACTATAGAATCAAAATTCATTCAGCAGCAGGGGCGTGTCTTGGTGAATTTAAAAGTGCAGGCCTGAAAGATTTATGGGGATTCTGGGGATCCTTCCCTGCTTTTTTTTAAGTGCAGGCTCATGTGCAGTGCAGGCCCATGTATGCCTATGTAAAGCTATGCCAGGTGAAAGGCCCACACAATAAGATATTTTTAAGAGAAAAAAACAACACTTATCACATCATTTTTTAAATGCCTTATGTATTAGTAACATGAAACAAGAGGCCCAAGAGGGCCTGAGGACGCTCTACTGACTCATAGTGGCCATAGCATTTTTTGAAATTCTACTATGCAATAGAAACATCAGCGCTGGGTCATTTTTAACTCTAGGGACACCATTTGAACAAATCTAACAAAACTATAGTTGGCCATCATTAATACATAAACATTTTGAAAATCTGTTCATGAGAAGAAGATTTTTTAAGTTTTGGACTATTTTTAGTAATGGTGGTCATCTTGAATTTAAGATAGAAATATAGAAGTATAGTCCCCTATGCAATAGAAACATCCATGTGAAGTTTCAGTTAAATTGGCCTTGTGGTTTCAGAATAAATGAAAAAAAAAGAGAATTTTCTGTTTTCCCACAGTATCCCTATGTAAAATTCTAAGTCCCCTTACAGGGCCCCTATATATTTTAGCTCCTAAATTCTTATCTGCAATCAAACCCCTACACTTAGGGATAGTTTATATCAAATATGTACAAATCTGACATACCGGTTCTTAAGAAAACAATTTTACTAATACCCAATTTGTACCCTTTTTGGGCCCCTCCTGACCCCTTAAGACATAGGAACCCAGTCATTTTTACAAATCTTAACTTCCTTTACCTTACAATGCTTTAGTGAAGATAAAAATAAAATTATTTCCATTTTAAAAAAAAAAAAAAAAAATATTATATTGACATGTGTCCCCTAATTGAACTCTCGGGGCAGGGTCATTTTTAACCCTAGGGACACCATTTGAACAAATCTAACAGAACTATAGTTGGTCATCATTACTACATAAACATTTTGAAAATCTGTTGGGCCGTTCATGAGAAGAAGATTTTTTTAAGTTTTGAACTATTTTTAGTAATGGCGGCCATCTTGAATTTCAGATCGAAAAAAAAAAAAATTCTGTTTAGTCTCCTATGCATTAGAAACACCCATGTGAAGTTTCAGTTTAATTGGCCTAGTGGTTTAAGAACAGATGAAAGAAAAAGAGAATTTTCTGTTTTCCCATAGTATCCCTATGTAAAAATCTATGTCCCCTTACAGGGCCCCTATAAATTTTAGCCCCTAAATTCTTATCTGCAATCAAACCCTTACACATAGGGATAATTTATGTAAAATATAAACAAATCTGACATACCCCTTCTTAAGAAAACGAATCTAGTAATTCCCAATTTTTACCCTTTTGGGGCCCTTCCTGACCCGTTAAGATAGTGGAACCCTGTCATTTTTACAAATCTGAACCTCCTTCACCAAACAATGCTTCTGTGAAAATATAGGCAAAATCATTTCCATTTTAAAAAAACAAAAACAACAAATATTATTATGACATGTATCCCCTAATTGAACCCTTGGGGCGGGGTCATTTTTAACCGTAGGGGCACCATTTGAACAAATCTAACAAAACTATAGTTGGTCATCATTACTACATAAACATTTTGAAAATCTGTTGGGCCGTTCATGAGAAGAAGATTTTTTTAAGTTTTGGACTATTTTTAGTAATGGCGGCCATCTTGAATTGCAGATCGAAAAAAAAAAAAATCTTCTGTATAGTCTCCTATGCAATAAAAACACCCATGTGAAGTTTCAGTTTAATTGGCCTAGTGGTTTCAGAGAAAGTGCTGCTAACAGACGGCAGACAACAGACGACAGACGTCAGACTTCTGGCCTTTGGCCAGTAGAGCTAAAAATTAAGTATTTAGCTTGAGCTACCTCATTTTCATTTTATTTTATAAATCGATTTATTCTTCCTACCTTTCTTTAATATCCTAATATTCAATGATATAAACCAATATATTTAAAGAAAAAACGACTTAAATAGAGAAATCTGATAAACCATGCTTAAATAGAGACATCTGATAAACCATGCTTAAATAGAGACATCTGATAAAACCATGCTTAAATAGAGATATCTGATAAAACCATGCTTAAATAGAGATATCTGATAAAACCATGCTTAAATAGAGATATCTGATAAAACCATGCTTAAAAAGAGATATCTGATAAAACCATGCTTAAATAGAGATATCTGATAAAATCATGCTTAAAAAGAGATATCTGATAAACCATGCTTAAATAAAGACATCTGATAAACCATGCTTAGAGATATCTGATAAAACCATGCTTAAATAGAGATATCTGATAAACCATGCTTAAATAGAGACATCTGATAAAACCATGCTAAAATATAGATATCTGATAAACCATGCTTAAATATAGATATCTGATAAAACCATGCTTAAAAAGAGACATCTGATAAAACCATGCTTAAATAAAGATATCTGATATACTATGCTTAAATAGAGATATCTGATAAACCATGCTTAAATAGAGACATCTGATAAACCATGCTTAAATAGAGATATCTGATAAAACATGCTTAAACAGAGATATATGATAAAACCATGCTTAAATAGAGATATCTGATAAAACATGCTTAAACAGAGATATATGATAAAACCATGCTTAAATAGAGATATCTGATAAAACCATGCTTAAATAGAGATACCTGATAAACCATGCTTAAATAGAGACATCTGATAAACCATGCTTAAATAGAGATATCTGATAAAACCATGCTTAGAGATATCTAATAAAATCATGCTTAAATAGAGATATCTGATAAAACCATGCATAAATAGAGACATCTGATAAACCATGCTTAAACAGAGACATCTGATAAAACCATGCTTAAATAGATATATCTGATAAAACCATGCTTAAATAGAGATATCTGATAAAACCATGCTTAAATAGAGATATCTAATGAATTCATGATTAAATATAGATATCTGATAAAACCATGCTTAAATAGAGATATCTAATAAAACCATGCTTAAATAGAGATAACTGATAAAACCATGCTTAAATAGAGATATCTGATAAAACCATGCTTAAATATAGATATCTAATAAAACCATGCTTAAATATAGATATCTGATGAAACCATGCATAAATAGAGATATCTGATGAAACCATGCTTAAATATAGATATCTGATGAAACCATGCTTAAATAGAGATATCTGATGAAACCATGCTTAAATAGAGATATCTGATAAAATGACAAACTAACAAGAAATGTCACTGGTAAGTGTCGCATGCCCCCCATATGGTTGTTGAAAAAGAACAATATAATTATGTTATAATAGGTAGTGATGTATCCATGAATATAAAGAGTAATGGACTGATGTTTCAGACTAGACATGCAATTTCATATTTTTTTACATTAAAGTGTGACCTTGACCCTTGTGTAACCTTGACTTTGACATCTGATGTAATGGTCTGGGTATTTTAACAGTTAAATGCTGTTAAACATCATCATGACATGTTGATCACTTGTGTCAAGCTATTTTAAAATCCCTAAATGTAAGACAAAGTTACAGATCAATTGTTGATAAATTTAGCCAAGTGTTTTTGAAATCCATCCATGTATGATAAGTTAAAGGACGGACTTGAAATCTATAACAGATTTAAAGTGTTGTCATACATACTAAAAGTGTGACCTTTTTTTTTTTAATTTCAGTCATCAAAAATATGGTGACCCATTTAATCACCCTGTAATAGGTCTGTGGAGGTCAGGTGGGCCATCCCCCAACAAACCGTACAAATAATTGATATGCATGTTTTGCATGTTTTTAAATATATTTTGCAAGTATATATAAAAAGAAGCAAAAAAAACCAAAAAAAAAACCAAAAAAACAATGCATCTTTATATACAAAGCTATATAAATGGGGATTTTTTTTATGTCTTATAATTATATAGAAGATCTCCACCAGAATTATTGATTTTAACATTATTTTCATCATGATATAGTTCTACATTAATCAAAAGACAAAAGTAGCAAGAAGAATAAGATATAATTATATTAAGAATAAATGATCAAGACAAACAAAAATTATTACAGAGATCTTTTCAATTCATACATTTGGCTTTTTACCATGCAAAAGTAACAACATTTTCCCCCCTGAAAACCCAGCCTTTAATATCACAAATAAAAGAATTATTATACCAAGTTTCATTTCTACCAGGTATTACAAACGTTTTAATGATATGAATTATATAATAAAATAATTACAGTACAAAAATAGCAATAAAAAAAGGCAAAATATTTCTTTTGGAGATGTGACTTCGTTTTTTCAAGTGCAGCAACAAAAAAAGGAAAAGAGAGAACAACAGGGAACACATTTGGCAGTTTGTTTAAACATATTTCTTTGAATTGATGATTGGTCTAGGCAACAGTTATGAGTAACAGTTGACCCTGTTAATTTTTTATTTTTTTAAAAACCAAAAACAAACAAGCAAAAGGAATTCAATTAAGTAACAATATTACTACAATAAAGAATCATATGCATTCCAGTATTTTTCAAATTTTACTAGTGTATCTTTTTTTTTTTACATTTAATTTTTCAATTTGGTATAAATATTTTATTTATGGTTTGTAATTGTTGAAAAACTGATTGTGTTCCATCTAACTTGCACTTATAAATGTAATATTTTGCATGTAGTACTAATTTATTTTAATAGAACACTGTCATATTTAATTGACCCAAAGATAATATCTTTCACAGACCATTTTGGTTAATCATTTATATTTTTGTCAGTGCATAAAAATTAGCCCTAACTGATTTGTATATTTACACTCCCAAAAAAGATGCGTAATACTATCTATATACTGTTTACAAAAAGTGCAAGAACTGTCGTCTTTTATCTTCATTTTTGTCAATAAATAATTTGTAGCAGTAATTTTGTGATTTATTTTGACCTGAAACTATTGTAGCTTGGTGTCTTTAGTGCAACTAAATGGTATTTTAAATAATTTATTCCATTCCTTATCTATATTTAGTCTGTATTGATTCCATTTAGAAATGGATGTTGGTAATACACTGGACATATTAAGTACATCATAAATAACTTGACAACCTTTCTTTGTACTTGTTATAACAGAAACTATAAGTGGGCTGACAGGATTTTCTAACTTTATTGCTAGGTGAGTAAACTTGAGAGTTTGAAGGTAAGTACGTACCGTGGCAATCATGCCTTCATATTCTATAAAATTTGAATTAACAGAATTTTTTTCTTTAAATGATCTAAACGACAAAAGATTACCATTTTCATTTATCAGATCATTGATCATTATTATGCCTTTATCATACCATCTTTTGTAAAAAACACTTGACCTTCCTATCTTAAGGTTATTGTTGTACCATAAAGGTTGAGTTAGTGTGACCTTGACCTTTGAAGTATGGGTCTAGGTCTTACTTATGACATGTTGTCATGTCATCTTGATAAATTGAGCCAAGTTAAAGGCAAAGTCACAGAACAGACACATTTATCAAACAAATTGAAAGTGTGACTTTGATCTTTGAGGAAAGGATGCGACACTCAATTATGTCATGTTGATCAACTGAGCCAAGTGTTTTTAAAATTTATTCATAGATGACAAAGTTACAGACTGGACAAGAAATGTCAAAATGACTGAAAGTGTTGTCAAGGTTAAATTGTGACCTTGACCTTTGAAGTCGGAGTTTTGGTATTTAGTGCAACACGTCGTCATGTTATGTTGATCATTTAAAAAAAGTATTTATAAAAACCAATCTATGCATGACAAAGTTGCAGGCCTGACACAAAATGTCACACAGACTCAAAGTGTTGTCAAACTCAAATTATGACCTTTGAGGTACGGGAGTGGGTCTTACTCGCGACACGTCGTCATGTTATGTTGATCATTTGTAGCAAGTACTTATAAAATCCATCTATGCATGACAAAGTTACAGGCCGGACACGAAATCTCACACAAACTCGAAGTGTTGTCAAACAAATAGTGACCTTGACCTTTGAGTTACAGCTGTGGGTCTTACTCGCAACATGTCATCATGTTATGTTGATCATTTGTAGCAAGTATCATTAAAATCCATCAATGAACAAAGTTACAGGCCAGACATGAAATCTCACAAAGACTCAAAGTGTATTCAAACAAACTCTAATTGTGACCTTGACCTTTGAGATACGGGTGTGGGTCTTACTCAGGACACGTCATCATGTTATGTTGATCATTTGTACTAAGTAGTAACAAAATCCATCTATGCATGACAAAGATACAGGCCAGAAACAAAATACCGGACAGAAGGATAGACAGAGGGACGGACACTGGGATTACTATATCCCACAAAAAAAACATACCTGTTTGCCATCACAGTATCGGACACCGAAGTCGTGAAATTTGAACAAAAATGGGCAAATAGCACTGATCTGTGTGTACAACTCAGACGGTCGTGACAATGCTGGCGTCCCACTGAGCAGTATGACTCGTCGAGCATTCTGGAAACAATTTCAGTAAATTTACATAGTAATTATACTCATTGAATGAACACAACATATGGTCACATATTGACAATAAATACTTCAGAAGATAAATAAACATCTGGCAATTAGAATAGGTAATAAGAAAACAATTTTAGCCTCTTTTTTTTTAAACGGGCTTTAATGCCATTACCACACATTACCTTCTATTCCAAATGTCATTACCACACATTACCATCTATTCCATATGTCATTAACACACATTATCTTCTATTCCATATGTCACTACCACACATTACCTTCAATTCCATATGTCATTACCACACATTACCGTCTATTCCATAAATCAAATCATCTACACAATATTTCATCCATCTGCATCAATGACAAAACATCTTCACAATATCTCATCCACCTGCATCAATGACAAATCATCTTCACAATACCTCATCCATCTGCATCAATGACAAATCATCTACACAATATCTCATCCACCTGCAACAATGACAAATCATCTACACAATATCTCATCCACCTGCATCAATGACAAATCATCTACAGGTCTCACTGAAGAATTACCTCCCCTACATGGCGGTAGCAAGATTATTACGCTCGAGAAATTAGAGCTGTGTAATTTGGTTTGGCTTAGTATTTTTGAAAATGCTTTAAATGCTCATGTTTTTTTCTACAGATGAGAAGAATGGAACATTGTCATGAGTTGTGCCAAGTTTGGCTGACACTGGTTGCTGTTTGATGAAGATATAACAGTTTGAAGATGCGTAGTGATACACTGCAAAAATTGAACAGAATTGTCAAAAATGAAGAGGTGTCCTCAAACCATGGTTTTTGTGAAAAAGCAACCTGGTCAACCCCATGTTTTTTTCTGCATATTTCTGCATATTTGGAGCAACAGATGACAATCTATGGAAACAAAGTGCTTTTAGAACCATCAGTAATGTGTTCAGTGTTCCAGAAGTGCATGTCTCTATAATATGTAGTACAGTGCAAAATTAATTGGTATGTGAGACGTTCTGAAGCAGAAGACGCTGTGTCATTGTGCTTTTGTTGTATGAAGATTGTTTTATTTATCAAACACGTGTTTTTTAACATTCAGAAGTTGATTTTGAAGCTTACAAATGGATTTTAATAAGTATTTAATGATTTTACAGTGTAAAATTGACTACAGCAGGACAAAGTATACAGAATGTATGCTTTATAATAGAGATTTGGGACTGAACAGACATGTGTGTGGTGATAAAGTCATTGAATATGGGCGACAGTCAGTTTTGTTGGCAGGATCTACCAGACAAAAGAACATAGTGGCTCACAGAGCACTCTATATGTGTGTAAAATGTGTTTCTGAGTTGCCACAGAACCATGATGTTAGCCATCTGTGTCACAACAGCCTCTGTTTGCGGTTTGACCATCTGAGCCTGGAACCACATTTTGTAAACATGGAGAGACAGAAATGCCTTCACACCATACCAAAGCATTGTCTAGGACATAAACAGTATCCAGACTGCATGCTTCAGGTGAGTTAAACCAGAAATATGTGTATTTGTTCTACTTCTATGATGTTTTATGCATATTTCATACCCCACCCACTCCCTAAAAACAGGTTATGCCAAACTACAAGTTTTAGCCTCAATTACATGTCAAGAAGGTCAGGTGAATAGGTTTTGTGCTGTCGGTCAGCATCATATTGTTGAAATTTGACTACTTTTTGTTTGAAACGTGCTTTTTTGTAAGCCAGTGAGCTCTGGCGCATTTTGTCATAGATATTCTTGTCCTGAATTTTTTTAAGTGAGCGCAAAACTTTGGTATTTGATGGGAACTGTGCTCCTACTGCCTTAATTTTTTCTATCGATGAATTTGCCCGGCCGTCGTTTAAACGGGCTGCAGCACTTAATTTTCTGGCTTTGGCATTACGACGGTATGTTACATCTTTTGGATTTGATGCATTTATTCCGCGGTGTAATGCCTCAAGCTTATTGGTGTCTACAGCTTTTCGCGTCTTAATGACGGCGTCTTTTCCCAGGCGCATGTCCAAACATTGAAGAAATTTTATTCTATTCTCACCCTGAATTATTAGAGGCTTGCATTTTGGCATAAACTGTTTTTTCCACATGCAGACTGGTGGCTTGCCACCACAACACGTTGAAAGTTTGGGACATGTTTCCTTACATTTACCAGTATAACAATCTACAATGGCTGTTTTCACATTCTCACACTTTTCCTGCAGTAGAGACAAATTAGTGTTACCAAATTTCTTTTGCAAATTTTTGAATTCACATTGAACTCTGTGACAGACATCTTTCGCAAACCTTCTTTGTATATAGGTGCAATCTCGTTTTGTGCGAGCGGGAAACATTTCAGGAGAAAATACTGTTCGAGTTATCTTGTTTCTCATTGTTTTTGTTAGGTGAACAACGTCTGCCATTCTTTGCATCGGCTTCCCACACATGGCCATTTGTGCTTCATTTGCTCCCTTGAACGCGTTGCTGTCCCCATCGGTAACCATATTGTTTATTGTTACTGGCGAATCACTGTTTAAAATTGCCTCCATAGCTAGTTTCGCCTCTCTGCGTTCGTCACCTGAAAAAGATATAATGCTAGTGTTTCATTCAATCTTGTAAAATGGAATTTCTTTGGCTTGTGTTAACGTGCTATTCAAATTAAGTCATTGTGTTGGCCAGAGACAAGCATTTAGTGAAGTATAGATATTTCATGATTACATACATTTATGTTGTTGTACAGTTTGAAATATATATATATATGTGTATATAATAAGGATATATGTCAGGCATTAGTAGCTCAGCTTTAAATTATTTTTTTTAAACTTAATAATTTTTATTATCAGTACTATAGAAATATTATTACGCGTTATAGTGTTTCAATTTTTTTTCTTGGTTTTTCGTTATTCGTTATTCGTTTTTCATTTACTATTTTTCTCTTTTAAAGAAGAATATTATAAGCTTGCAACTTAGAAATGACAATTGAAAAGAAATATAAGTAATGCACTCTACCTATTGACTGGTTATCCTTCAGATTTTTACTGCACCCTCCCACCTTGTTACAAGTTGCAGCATCTCTATGAGAACAAAGTTTGCTTCCAACATTCATTGCAATCACCTTCTTATGTTTTGTTTGCATCTCAATGATTGTTGTACTGACTTGAGTTGCTGGCTGCATTGGAGTTGTCTCCCCTGTATGTCTCAGACTGTTGTTATACTGGGAATCCACCCCAGCTATAATAGAACAATCCCTGCCAAATCCACAGGCTTCATTGTTTTCGATGACTTGGCACCTGGCTCGGTGAAAACTAGCTTCTGCAACCTCTGTCACTTTATCTGCTGCAAAATTGCAATGAGTTTGCATGGATTTGTAAGATGGAGGCGGTATTTTCAAACAAACCAACAGATATCGCAAGTCATTTGGACCAATTTTAGTGTCTAGCAGTCCCACTGCTACTGACAGGTTGATATCAGCCGACTTCGGTCCACGTCGACCAGTCTCAAGTTCTCTGTATAAGTTATATGTTTTGCCCGTAAAGCCACATTTAGCACATTTTAGTTTCTC
Source organism: Panopea generosa (assembly GCA_029582155.1). Taxonomy (NCBI): domain Eukaryota; kingdom Metazoa; phylum Mollusca; class Bivalvia; order Adapedonta; family Hiatellidae; genus Panopea; species Panopea generosa. Next base: position 27,334,933 of record CM055909.1, on the reverse strand, counting down.
GCGCCATCCAAATGCCATCTGTTTGTCAAATTCCATGTCAAACTCCAATTTTCCTTCACAGGTGTCATCCCAGAATCTGTGTCCTGCATAGTTCTCGAAAAACATATCCGCAGTCTTTCCCAAATGGAAAATACGGTAGGTACACAGTTCCTTTTTTTCACTTTCATCTTTACTACATGGTTTTAGTGCATCTTCTATAGCACTGACAGATGGCTTGCCTGGCCTTAAAATCTTTGTGGCTGGTACCTTCTTGTCAACTGCTCCACACAGTAAAATGTCTGATTTTTTGTCTTGTACGACAACACTTTCATAAGCATCTTTCGTCATTCTCTTCAGTGTGGTTGATTGATTGCTGGAATCAATACCAGACCATCTTTCCATGCAAGTTAGTAATCTTCTTGGATCAAATCCTTTTTGGAATTGCGAACTCTTACGCCCTTTATTGCGCATATTTCCTGATATTCTGATTTTCTTCCACCACAAAATATATTACTTCCTAGCTCTTTCACAAACTTTTGACAATTGATTAATGTTTAACTTATCTACTTATCCCCATACAGGAAAAGGCAGTAGCTAATTGTACAGTACTTTGAGATTTGGACAGTGTCACCTAGGAAGCTGCAGTGTGTGTACATACAGATTATAAACAGATTAGTCAGCCAGGTAAATATATCTACAAACAATGAAGTTCATTTGGAAGCAGAAATAAAAAGTCTAAGACAAGGTTTTGTTAAAATAATAGCAGATTTATTTAAAAAAAAACATGTAATTCCATATATGAGCATATATTTGAACATCAACATTACATAATATTACATATGAAATGAAACTTATTAAAGTAAATCATAGAATAATCATTTTAGAAGGCATATTAGCACTTTCAAAGCATTTACTGCATCAGAAAAAAAAATATTCATGATCTAGTGATTCTATGTTGGTGCAGTTTTTTTAGTTTTCATGCTTGCAGAAACCATTATAAGTTGCATGAGATACCCTTCCTAATTTTAACCCTAATTTTAAAAATTGTGATCAGAAAAAGCCAAGTACTGTTTTTTTATGTAGGGAAATAGTGTAAGTTTTAGCGACAAACATTTCAACGAGTCGCGACTGACCGTTCTGCTCTTCAAGGTCTCACTGAAGAATTACCTCCCCTACATGGCGATAGCAAGATTATTACGCTCGAGAAATTAGAGCTGTGTAATTTGGTTTGGCTTAGTATTTTTGAAAATGCTTTAAATGCTCATGTTTTTTTCTACAGATGAGAAGAATGGAACATTGTCATGAGTTGTGCCAAGTTTGGCTGACACTGGTTGCTGTTTGATGAAGATATTACAGTTTGAAGATGCATAGTGATACACTGCAAAAATTGAACAGAATTGTCAAAAATGAAGGGGTGTCCTCAAACCATGGATTTTGTGAAAAAGCAACCTGGTCAACCCCATGTTTTTTTCTGCATATTTCTGCATATTTGGAGCAACAGATGACAATCTATGGAAACAAAGTGCTTTTAGAACCATCAGTAATGTGTTCAGTGTTCCAGAAGTGCATGTCTCTATATGTAGTACAGTGCAAAATTAATTGGTATGTGAGACGTACACAATACCTCATCCACCTGCATCAATGACAAATCATCTACACAATATTTCATCCACTTGCATCAATGACAAATCATCTACACAATATCTCATCTACCTGCATCAATGACAAAACATCTTTACAATACCTAACAACCTGCATCAATGACAAATTATCTACACAATACCCAATCCACCTACATCAATGATAAATCATCTTCATAATACCCCACCAACCTGCATCAATTACAAATCATCTACACAAAACCCAATCCACCTGCATCTATGATTAATCATCTTCACAATACCCCACCCACCTGCATCAATGACAGATCAACTTCACAATACTCCACCACCTACATAATGACAAATAATCTTCACTTTATCCCACCCACCTTCATCAATGACAAATTATCTACACAATACATCACCTACCTGCATCAATTACAAATCATCTTTACAAAATCCCATGCACCTGCATCAATGACAAATCATCTTCACAATACCCCACCCACCTGCATCAATAACAGATCAACTTTACAAAATCCCACCACCTGCATCAATGACAAATCATCTTCACAATACCCCACCCACCTGCATCAATGACAAATCATCTTCACAATACCCCACCCACCTGCATCAATGACAAATCATCTTTACAAAATCCCACCAGCTGCATCAATGACAAATCATCTTCACAATAGCCCACCACCTGCATCAATGACAAATCATCTTCACAATACCTCACCTACCTGCATCAATGACAAATCATCTTTACAATACACATGTACCAATGTGGATCATCTTCACAATACCTCAGCCACCTGCATAAATGACAAATCATCTTCACAATACCTCACCCACCTGCATCAATGACACATCATATTCACAATACCTCACCCACCTGCATCAATGACGCACCATCTTCACAATACCTCACTCACTTGCATCAATGACACATCATCTTCACAATACCTCACCCACCTGCATCAATGACATACAGACTTCACAATAACTCACCTGCATCAATGACACATCAACTTCACAATAACTTTAAGTCTTACCCACCTGCATCGATGACACACCAACTTCACAATACCTCACTCACCTGCATCAATGACACATTATCTTCACAATACCTCACCCACCTACATCAATGACACATCATATTCACAATACCTTACCCACCTGCATCAATGACACACCGTCTTCACAATACCTCACCCACCTACATCAATGACACATCAACTGCACAATACCTCACCCACCTGTATCAATGACATCATCTGCACAATATCTAACCCATCGGCATCAATTATCTTTGCAATACCCCATGCACCTGTATCAACGAAAAATAATTTTTACAATTATACCCCACCACCATGCATCAATGACAAGTCATTTTTAAGATACCCTACCACCAGTGACACAGGATCACTGACAAGTCATTTTTACAATGTTCAACCTACCTGCATCAATGGCATTGCAGCTTTACACCTGGCTGTTTTGTGATTCTTTAACAAGTGGCATTCATCCTAAAAAGTATGAGAAAAATATTAAACATGTAACCACAAAACACAATATGGCTTGCATCATGTCATAAAATAATACATTTTAGCCGACACATCATAAAAGAATACTTTTTAGTCGACACATCATAAAAGAATACTTTTTGGTCAGCACATCATAAAAGAATACTTAAGGTCAATTATTCTTTCATCACTGAAATTATGGAATGAACTTAACATGTCTATTTGAGAGTCAACTTCACTTCTTACTTTCAAAAGCCAAATTAAAGAGCATTTTAAACCTCAACCTGTCTCAAAATTCTTTTTGTTTGGAGAAAGATACTTAGCAGTTTAACATGCTCATTTAAGGAATAAATGTAGTGATTTAAATGGTGATGTATAAACCGTAGTCCGTTTTGTGCTGGTGGTAATGAATTTGAAGATGCAGAACATTTTATTTTCAAGTGTAACTGTTTTAGGAATGAAAGGTTTCAACTTTTTACCATGCTTGTGAATTTGACCCATTAAGTACAAGAAAATTGCTGTACGACACTCCAGATATCGCAAATGATTGTAATCAATTAAATTTTCAAGAATTTCAAAAATATATTAAAAACACACAGCGTTTTCAAATTGACTAACGTATTAGCAAAGTATGTTACACGTGGCTGTCGAAATTTTAAATTGAACAGTATGTGGGGTGATTGTTTGGTTTCTATGAGATGGGCAACAGGGTAAGTTTATCAAGCGGAGATTTTCCCCCTTTCATTTTTGTTCACATTTCTGTGTGTTTCTTCTTTTCAAGTTTGTAGTGTGCATTTCAAATTATAACCTATATTTAGTATAAAATGAATATTATTACATTTCATTCCAGTATATATACATCGCTGATCTGTAACTAATGTTGTTATAAACATTTGCGTATGTTATATATAAATATGTATTATCATGCGATGTTAAATATCTGTAACAGTATGTTTAAACTAAAAGAATATTGTTTAGTCAGCACATCATAAAAGAATACTGTTTAGTCAGCACATCATAAAAGAATACTTTTTTAAGTCAGCACATCATAAAAGAATACTGTTTAGTCAGCACATCATAAAAGAATACTTTTTGGTCAGCACATCATAAAAAATATTTTTTGGTCAGCACATCATAAAAATATATTTTTTGGTCAGCACATCATAAAAAATATTTTTTGGTTAGCACATCATAAAAATATATTTTTTGGTCAGCACATCATAAAAAATATTTTTTGTCACATCATAAAAGAATACTTTTTGGTCAGCACATCATAAAAATATATTTTTTGGTCAGCACATCATAAAAAATATTTTTTGGTCAGCACATCATAAAAATATATATTTTGGTCAGCACATCATAAAAAATAATTTTTGTCACATCATAAAAGAATACTTTTTGGTCAGCACATCATAAAAATATATTTTTTGGTCAGCACATCATAAAAATATATTTTTTTGGTCAGCACATCATAAAAATATATTTTTTGGTCAGCACATCATAAAAAATATTTTTTGTCACATCATAAAAGAATTTTTTGGTCAGCACATCATAAAAGAATTTTTTGGTCAGCATATCATAAAAATATATTTTTTGGTCAGCACATCATAAAAAATATTTTTTGGTCAGCACATCATAATACTTTTTGTCACATCATAAAAGAATACTTTTTGGTACTAGAAATGTCCATAAATCACAGATCTATACCCCACCACCACATCCACTATACCCCCACCACACACCCCATATAAAACCCTCACCACACACACCCTATACCTGCCCCCCCCCCCCCCCCCCCCTATAACCCCCACCACACACACCCTATAACGCCCACCACACACACAACCTATAAACCCCCACCACCTCCCCCTATAACCACCACACACACCCTGTACCCCCACCACAACCCCCTATAACCCCACCACACACACCCTATTACCCCCCGCCCCCCACACACCACCACCACACACACCCTATATATTAGTTACTACATGTAATACCAAAAGTTAAGTTAAAAAGGAGCCATAACTTTTGTAAAATTCGACTGATGTTGACAAACAAGGAACTTTTATTTTCAAATTACATTGCAGGTATCTTTATAAGACCCAAATAAATGTAGCCCCCTTTTTGCAAAATGCATCACGACTGGGGCCATTTATTCAGGGGGGTATACAGTATACCTATTTGTTAGTTTGCTAAGAACAACACCCCATTTCATGCAATGTGATATGTATAACAAATTGCTATAACCCATTCCGAAATGAATGTAAAATGAACAGATTTAAATGAATCAAAATGCTTCAATATCACAAGCTGCATTTTACCTCTGGGGAACAGTTGAAAATAAATACCATAATTATAACTTGGAATCGTTTCTGTCTCAACTCCGTCGCCTTCTTGGCCATGAGGTCATAGCTGAGGATGTTAATGAGACCCGAGGTGCAGTTTTCCTTGCCCGTCACCACCACATTGATAACCTGTGGGTCCAGGCTTGGCACCCATCGGCGGAAGTTCTAAAATCAAGAAGTAAAGTTGAAACAAGAGTTGTCAGAAGACAACAAAGCTCGCCCCTGGGTGTCTAAGTCCAAAAAGGGCCATAACTGTGCCAAAATGCAATCCAGAGTTATGGTTCTTGTCTGTGTTCCAATGATGATGGTGAACACACATGCGAAGTTTCATTCACATCCAATGAGTGGTTGCATAGATATCTTAAACAGAAAAGTTTAACCTGGGTGTCTACAGACGACGCTGCCGCCGACAGGGTCATGGCAATAGCTCTCCTTGGACTTCGTCCCCGCGAGCTCAAAAGAGAAAAATACAAGTATGATTTGTTTTAAATTTATATCTATAGTTAGACAATATGTTTTTCTTATAATATTATACTAAAAGGTGGGTCAGTTGTGTAGCCGATAGAGTGTTGGCAACTCAAGAAACAGGTTGCAGGTTCAATCCAAGACTCCACCCAATGGCGTCTAAAAATATCCTCAGTACTAACTCTACTGAAAGAAATGGACTACAGAGTCATTCATATAAACTCTGAGTGGAGCTAAAATAAATTAATATTTAAAACAAACTGAACAAGATATCAGTGGAACTGATGTATGCTTCCCGAACAAGTGCTTGATTGAGTAGTAACTACATTGTTTTTAAAGGTTAAGGGGGTGTAAAGGGTGAATGAGTTTTTAAACAGAATTTTGCAGGCTTCCATACCTCAATCCATGTACCAAGCCTCATTGGATCATTGAAACATAATACAAAGACAATAAGCACATCTCCACTTGGTAGTGATGCATCCTAGATCTCATGTGCTTTAAATTGTGGGACAGCTGAGATATATCAGGGACTGGAATGTCAACTTGGAAAATATCTTTTATTTTCTATAAGCTACATACAAAAACTGAGTTGGGTCTATGTTGGATATCTATTTTGTTATTTTCACTTTGCTGTAGGAGTTACACTTGATTTCTCGAGACAATTAAACTTGCATATCAATGACTAATAAGACATATTGGTATATTCCCTTTACAGCCATTTTAACACATACCAGGTTATATCTACATTGTGACGCTGTATGGTATCTAGTTTTATTAGTGAAGGAAGATCTAAGAATGAACCTGAGTAAAACCGCCATCCTTCTTCAAGTCACTGACAAACATTCTCAAAAAATATTTGGTTTGGATTGAGGTGGGGTAAAAGTCACGACTTAGACCACTCAACCATGGATTTGTATAAGTTGTAAGAACTTGCTTCACAATTGATGTCAAATAGATTAACCTTAAACAAAAACAATCAGTTATGTGGTATACCTGTGCCCAGTCAAACCTCACGGATGAGGGGACGACGATGAGTAGGGGCCACTCATCTCTATAGTAACACGATAAACATATGGCCTGTATTGTCTTTCCTAGACCCATGTCGTCTGCTATCAACACTCGGCCATTCTTGTATACGCCAAAACTACAATGTAAAATAATATTGTATTTGTTCACTAATGTGTACCAATTGCTTTGTAATGATATATGAACAAATCTGACAGGTGGAGTTCTTGAGAAAAAGATGTTTACCCATTCGGGGCCCCTCTTCGGGACCCAGCCATTTTAACAAATCTAAATCACCTTGATCCAACAATGTTTCTTTACAAAATTAAAACAATTTCAATTCCATTTTGAAATCTGAGAACTTATATAATCCCTATTTTAATTTCTATTTTAATCACATGCATCCAGCAAATGATCCCAATATTGACAAACATTGAACATGACCTATATTTTATAAACATACATACACACATAAAACATTTATTAAATACATAGACCCTTTCAGAAGTTATTGATCAATAATGGATATTTATGAGACTTCCTATGTGCTCAGCTGATATTTTAGCAGAACACAGAAGTTACTGACCAATAATGGATATCTATGAGACTTCCTATGTGCTCAGCTGATATTTTAGCAGAACACAGAAGTTACTGACCAATAATGGATATCTATGAGACTTCCTATGTGCTCAGCTGATATTTTAGCAGAACACAGAAGCTACTGACCAATAATGGATATCTATGAGGCTTCCTATGTGCTCAGCTGATATTTTAGCAGAACACAGAAGCTACTGACCAATAATGGATATCTATGAGGCTTCCTATGTGCTCAGCTGATATTTTAGCAGAACACAGAAGTTACTGACCAATAATGGATATCTATGAGGCTTCCTATGTGCTCAGCTGATATTTTAGCAGAACATAGAAGTTACTGACCAATAATGGATATCTATGAAGCTTCCTATGTGCTCAGCTGATATTTTAGCAGAACACAGAAGTTACTGACCAATAATGGATATCTATGAGGCTTCCTATGTGCCCAGCTGATATTTTAGCAGAACACAGAAGTTACTGACCAATAATGGATATCTATGAGGCTTCCTATGTGCCCAGCTGATATTTTAGCAGAACACAGAAGTTACTGATCAATAATGGATATCTATGAGGCTTCCTATGTGCCCAGCTGATATTTTAGCAGAACACAGAAGTTACTGACCAATAATGGATATCTATGAGGCTTCCTATGTGCCCAGCTGATATTTTAGCAGAACACAGAAGTTACTGATCAATAATGGATATCTATGAGGCTTCCTATGTGCCCAGCTGATATTTTAGCAGAACACAGAAGTTACTGATCAAAAATGGATATTTATGAGGCTTCCTATGTGCCCAGCTGATATTTTAGCAGAACACAGAAGTTACTGATCAATAATGGATATTTATGAGGCTTCCTATGTGCCCAGCTGATATTTTAGCAGAACACAGAAGTTACTGATCAATAATGGATATTTATAAGGCTTCCTATGTGCCCAGCTGATATTTCAGCAGAACACAACAGAAATTAGACACAAAAGCTATAGTTAACAACCACATATTTTTTAACTGTTTTTTAACTGACCAAAAAATAATTAACCTTCAACCCTAAACACTTAAATACCCATTTGTTTCAATGAAAGGAAGCATCTTTTTAGTTTTTTAGTTTTGTTTAAATGGGGTTCAATGCCATTTCCAACACATTTCAGGTTATATATGGCATATCCAGTTTTATTGGTGGAGGTAGACCTCAAAATGAATCTGAGTAGAACCACCATCCTTCCACAAATCAAAATGGCCAACTTTGTCACATAAAGTTTTTGGAGTGAGCCAGGCTTGAACCTATGACCTAAATGTAATTATATTTATATACATACACACAAAATATTAATTAAATAGGTAGACTAAGGCTGTGCACTGGCATTTTTTTCGTCTGTTATGTATGTGTATTGTGTTACTTCATGTTCATAATGATACGTATCACGATTCATATTGCCTGTGAAAATAAAAGGCGATGCATATTGCAATATTTAAGTTGCGAAGCAATGCCCATCACAATACTGGTTTTTAAACTATAGCTTATACAATCACCATGATTGTTTAAATAACTAAGCTTGTATGCAACTTAAGTGTCTTTATTAACAGAGAGCACCAGAACTTATTACACTGCATAAATGCGAGACTGATGAAATAAACATAGTGGGATAGTACCTAATGGGAAGATTACAATTATATGCTTTCCGTAATATTCGTTACATATTTATCCAGTTTATATCCAAAAATTGATCTTGTTTTTCTAAAAAAACTCTTTTTTAGTTCCTTAGTTTTATTAGCTAGTTTTTATGTTTCATCATGAATGAAATTGCTATGCATGATATATGACAATCGTATCGATGCATCGTTGTCTGAAAAATGCATTGCAACGCGATGTAATGGAAGTTTCATTTAACACCCAATACACACATCGGCAGAAAGGTGAACTGTGATCCATCGATGCATTGCTGAATCGTTACACCACTAACATAGACCCTTTCTGAAATTACTGATCGTAAACCAATTTTTTACCTCTGAGACGGACGATTGGAAGATCAGACAGGCAGGGGTAACACTTAATGCCCAATCAATCTGCCATAAAAAGAAACTGTTGAAAACTGCCAGACAGAATGATGAACTATAACAGTAAAAGCTTTCTGTTGGGATACCTCAGTCAGATCAGCTTATAAATAATAATCATGCAACTTACTTCACACCTGCCCTCTGGAATGACATAAGGGAGTTAACTAATGTTGGTTCCACTTTTGAGAGGTCAGCCATGGGTATTTCTCTTGTGGAGTGCTGTCCCTTCAATTGGGTACTGAAAGCCTGTAGAATGGCCCGTGGCAATGGTTCTATTTCTACAGCGGGTTTGAGACATCTCACAGTTGTAACTGTAAAATATGTACAGATACAGTCAAACCTGTCTTAAGCAGCCACTCAAGGGAAATACCCCTCAAACAGGTGGCTGCTTAATACAGCTTGATTAAAACTAAAAACTAAATAAATGGTCAAAAGAAAATGTGTTTTTTTTTTAAGACAGGTGGTTACTCAATAGGTGACCACTTACACAGTTTTTACTGTGTATAAAATATGTGCAAACATATGTATTAACAGCAACTTTCTGGACTACTCAGAGCATGAATAACAGTGCCCTTAATGTTGATTCCATTTACTAACCTGGAGCTTCCATTCAAACTTAGGAACCTTTAAGTACACAAAATTGTTCATCAAAATATCAAAATGGTAACAAAACTTATTGAGCAAAAACATGTTTTTATTTCTTAGTAATATCGACCTTTACCTGAATTACTTCAACCCCAAGTTTCCTAGCCATGCACCTTCTTAAAGGAAACTAAATGCTTGAACTGAAACTGTTTTTATATCTTAAGTAATAATGATCTTGAAATACTGACCCCATTTATCTGAACCAATTCAAACTTCCTTTATATGTCAGAAAACTATCCACAAAATTTCATCAAAATATCTTAGAGGAAACTAAAGTTATTGAGCAGAAACCATTTTCTACTTTTAGTAACAGTGACCTTGACCTAATATACCTTAAAACCAATCCCAAGCTTCCTTCTCATTCTCCTTTTCATAGGAAACTTATGTCATCAAAATACCTTATAAGTTATTGAGCAGAAACCTTTTTATTATTAATATTCCTAGGGAAATTCAAACTGATCGGGCCATATGAACAAATCATGTGAGCTTTTATGCACCAAGTTTGATGAAAATTGAATATGCTACATTATATAAGGCAAACAAATGCAGTTCGTAAGACCATGCATGCGCTCGACTATTTGAATCATTTGTCACAAAAATGAACAGCCAAATATATTTTGCAATCAGTATAGTATTACACAGGGACAGTCCACAAGGCAATGTGCCAGACTGCATTGATAGAGCACCGGACTCATGACTGGAAGGATGTGGGTCCAATCCTCCGCCACAGCTATGCATGGTGTCCTTGAGCAAAACACTTTATCTGCATATGATTTAGTACGGGATCTACCTAGGAAGACTTCCAGTATGATTTTTCCAAGTTGTAAGAAACTTGTTTCACTTGTTTACATGAGGTAAAGTAAATTAATTCAAACTATATTATAAAGTTTACAGTCCTACCGGTAACTCACAGATTGAATATTTATTTACTTGATACCCATAAAAAGTATTAGGTTATTAACAGCATGAACTGCAATACACAGCGCAGTAGACACAAGATCATTAAACACTTCACAAACTTCTGAAACCACCAACCTTGTCAAGTTCTGAAAATAACTTGCAAACATTCTCAATAGATAGAAATATTTTCAGTCATTTCAAGGTGTCCCTCGAAATTATAAAATTAGCTAAAACAGTTTTTACCATTACATGTATATCATGCCTATATATACTCACTGACTCCATATTGCTAAAAGATATCTTTTTAAACATGCCAAAATAACATATTGAAAAGGGACTTACTAACTAGGTTAAATAGACTAAAATAGATTTCCCACTTAAAATTGCAAGATATTTTGTTACGTATTAAACGAGTCACACGATTTCATTTTGACATCAATTTGATCTGTTACCGGTATACAGTTTTACATGTACATGTACATATAGTAAAAATTATTTTTAACATAGAAAAAGTCAGAATGACGATCCGAAGGTCACCAAGTTGTATGTGAGTACAGTCTATTTTTAGAATGGGGATTTCATTTCAAGTTTACAAATTCAATTTAAACAGCCATCCGGATTTTTTTATCAACGGTAATGGGATACTTTTTATCCATTTTAATAATAACTTCTTTTTTAAGACATTTTCCTTACAGTTTTTCCTGATATGCTCCCTTTAAAAAGATCAATATATTTTGTTTAACCCTTTGCTTCATATATACGCCTTTGGACACCTCTAATATAGACGCCTTTGGACACCTCTAATATAGACGCCTTTGGACACCTCTAATATAGACGCCTTTGGACACCTCTAATATAGACGCCTTTGGACACCTCTAATATAGACGCCTTTGGACACCTCTAATATAGACGCCTTTGGACCAGGCCTTCTAAAATTCCAAAATGCAAATCGGTCCAGGTTTTTTACTACCGTAAGAATCGCACTTATTTAAAAAAAATCACTTAAATTGCCTTACATTATACCTTTACATGTATGCATACCCCACCAACCATGTCAGCAGCATCATGTATTTTCTGCGTTTATTTATTAATAAGGAACGACTTCAAGTTTATTTGTGTATTATTTATAACATACTTTACCACAATGTGTACATTTTAATGACTGACATTATGTTTCCGCGTTACTGAATAATTTTCATTATATAAAAATGATCGATCGAACCGGAAGCGATGCAAGTTCAGGAAGGTGCGTGAAATAATCACCGTGGAAACCAATGTAACGGTTCAACCACCAAAATAAATCATTCAGAACCTGTCCCACATCAAAACAAAATCGGTCCGGGTTTTATCACTTTCATTAATTAATGTCAACAATTTTATAATTAAATTATTTTTTTTTTTAAAAAATGAAACAAACAAGTAACGCTGCACGTTTTATCAAATATTTTAATGACGCAAACAATATTCGGTCCGACCGTCCCAGCTTTGGTTAGTGGTATATCAAAGAAATTACGGACGCAAACACAGTCTTTGATGAACCGACAGAACGCTATGGGTCGCTGATCACACATCGGAGGCGTGCTTCATAGCGATAGACTCTTCCGATAAACTCCCTAATACCGTGAATGGTTTGGTCAAAACTGACATCATTTCGCACAGCAGGTGACAAAAGAAACGGATTATTGGGTCAAATGATATTGCCGCAAGGCGTATTTCACAGGTCAGTATGGCATGATAAGAGCAATTTATGAGATTTTATACGACCGATAGAAAATATCTGGACCGATTTTTTATTGAACTTTGAAAATATTTGGACCGATGTTTTATTAAACTTTGAAACGAAAACCGGTTTTGACAAAAACAAAGTTTGGACACCTCTGATATAGACGCCTTTGGACACCTCTAATATATATGCCATTGGACACCTCTAATATACACGCCTTTGGACACCTCTAATATAGATGCCTTTGGACACCTCAAATATAGACGCCTTTGGACACCTCTTATATAGAAGGCTTTTGAATTATAGGGTGAATTATGTTTATATTAACTGACAGAGTGGAAAACAGTGCAGGAAGTGTTCCGATTGCTCGTTATGAGCAATCTGAACTCTTCCTGCACTGTTTTCAAAGGCTTTCTGTGATTGGTTTGGGAAAATGCATATCTATGGAGTAAAAGGTTAAAAAAAAAAAAGAAGAAAGAATGTACTTACCTACCAACCCCTAAATGGTATGGGTCGGAAGTGGCAAACAAACAATTTGTTAAATGGTGGCGAAGTACATAAAAAAGCAAATGCATGAAAGCTAACTCTCGAGTGTGGATCCTAATGTACACATATCTCAAGGATATATGGCCAGACCGGAAGTGTACAATAAATTACTAAAAACGATGTGATTTTGTGTAGATTTTTTATCGTTTATTTGTATCATAAAACTATTGTTTATTATCAGACTGTAAAAATTACTGTTATTTAAGTTTTACAACAATATTCTTTCTTTTTTCTTTTTTTTTTTAATGGCGTTTACACCATTTTCAACACATTTCAGGTTATATATGACATATCTAGTTTTATTGCTGGGGTAAGACTCTTGGTAGAAACATTGTCCTTCCGCAAGTAACTGGCAAACTTTCTCAAATAAAGTTTTTGGAGCAAGCAGAACTTGAACCTAGGACCTTAGTGGCCAGAGGTGAATGATCTTGAAACAGCACCTTAGACCACTCGGCCACAGAGGACCCAAAGCAATATTCAAAATACATGCATGTAAAGTATGGTACAATTAATCAGCAGCAATACAATAATATGTGTTGCAAGTAAAGGTAGGTGTAATTCAGTTAAGGCCAAATGAAAAAAATAGTTTTTATTTCCTGTGACTTGACCGAGTCGATATTTAAACCAGACTCATTTTTTTTTTTATTGATTTATTTTTTTTGTCAAAATTTTAAGAGAGAAAAAAAAAACAACCTTCCTATGGACCCATTTTTTACTAGCATGTCACAGGAAACAAAGGAAAATTTTCAGTTGGCCTAAAACTAGATAAGCGTAATAACACTATAACCAAAACCAACTGTGCAGAAATCCAGAGTTAATATTCATTTAACTTTAGTACAGTAAGTGTATAGAGTCCTTTGTATAAAATAGGTATTTACAAACTTTCTGGAGCATCCTGATTATTTAATTACTAGCTACCTGTGAATTGAGAGGCGGACAATTGTGACTGACGGCTGTGTAAAACTTATGTAGTGATATACTGAAGCAATGTTTTGGTTTTAATTGTTATTTTATATTTGTTTATGATAACACAGACACAACAGCCACACCCTCCTGTTTACAACCCAGGATTTTATTACGGTTACAAGTGTGATGAAATAGCTGAAAAACAAAATGGCTACCCCAGATGTTGTCTCAGTGCAGGGAGGCTCCGAGGAAATGTTTGATTATATATGTTCATCGTGTGAAAGTAGAAATAATAAAACTGTTGAGGCAACACATTATTGTATTGACTGTGTGGACTTTTACTGCGTCGTATGTCTGGACATACATAAATTTTTACCTGTCCTGAAAACTCATAAAGTTTTGGGACGCAGCGAGGTGAAAAAATGGGGTCAACAGAAATGCAAGTCTGTTCCAACAGAGCAATGTACACGACACAGTGGGAAGGTCCTGGAGATGTTCTGCTCAAATCATGATGTCCTTTGTTGCACAGTGTGCGTGTCCTTGGAACACAGGTATGTATTTCTGTTTAGTTGTCATTTATTCTATTATATTATAGCTGCTGTTGTTTACCTTAGGCAGTATTACTTTCTAGATCAATTCCATTTGTTCAGAGCAGAACTAATCTATCTGCTATCTTATACTATATTGAGTTAGACTATTTCTGCATTAAACTCTCTATTTGATGATTTTTATGCTCCCCCAAAGTGGGGAAGCATATAGTCGCCACTTCATCCATGCGTGTGTCCGTCTGTGCATCCCCTAGTTTTTGTCCGGGCTATTTCTCTACAACCTCAGGTTGGAATTTTATGAAACTTGCTAGGATGCATCACTACCAAGTAGAGATGCACATACTGTCTTTGTGTTCCACGACGATGATTTTTCACAGAGCTATGGCCCTTTGATTCTATTTGTGACCAAATAATTGTCCGCAGTATTTCTCTACAATCCCAAGTTGGAATTTTATGAAACTTGCTAGGATGCATCATTACCAAGTGCAGATGCGCATATTGTCTAAGTGTTCCGGTTCGGTGATTTTTCATGGAGTTATGACCCATTGATTGAGTCTGTGACCAAATTATTGTCCGTGCTATTTCTCTACAACCCCATGTTGGAATTTTGTGAAACTTGCTAGGATGCATCATTACTAAGTGCAGATGCGCATATCGTCTATGTGTTCCAGTTTGATGATTTTTCATGGAGTTATGGCCCTTTGATTCTATTTGTGACCAAATTCTTGTCCGCGCTTTTTCTCTACAACCCCATGTTGGTATTTTATGATTCTTGCTAGGATGCATCATATCCAAGTGCGGATGCGCATATTGTCTATGTGTTCTGGTTCAGTGATTTTTTCACGGAGTTATGGCCCTTTGATTGAGTCTGTGACCAAATTATTGTCCGCGCTATTTCTCTACAACCCCATGTTGGAATTTTATGAAACATGCCAGGATGCATCATTACCAAGTGCAGATGAGCATATTGTCTATGTGTACCGGTTCGATGTTTTTTCACAGAGTTATGGCCCTTTGATTGAGTCTGTGACCAAATTATTGTCCTTGCTATTTCTCTACAACCCCATGTTGGAATTTTGTGAAACTTGCTAGGATGCATCATTACCAAGTGCAGATGCGCATATTGACTTTGTGTTCGGTTCGGTGATTTTTCATGGAGTAATTGCCCTTTCATTCTGTCTGTGACCAAATTATTCTCCACTTTATTTCTCTACAATCCCATGTTGGAATTTTATGAAACATGCTAGGGTGCATCATTACCAAGTGCAGATGCGCATATTGTCTATGTGTTCCGGTTCGATGTTTTTTCATATAGTTATGGCCCTTTGATTGAGTCTGTGACCAAATTATTGCCTGCGCTATTTCTCTACAACCCCATGTTGGAATTTTGTGAAATTTGCTAGGATGCATCATTACCTGCTATGCAGTTTGGTATCTTTCAACCAAGTAGCCGGTACAGAGTCAAACACTCACTTGGGGAGCATCCATCAGTTCCATCGATATTACCTTGTTTTAAGTTAGAATCAAGTCCCCTTACTTGGCCCCAGTACAGCCCCTTCATTTGAACAAAGCCTAGATCACTACTGAGATTATTGAGATCACTAATACCAAATATAAAGCACATAGTTTATTGGTAGAGTACCGAACCCATAATTGGAGGGTAGTGGGTTTGATCCCAAATCACAGCTATGTGTGGTATCCTTGAGCAAGACACTTTTTTTCGCATATGCTTAGTACACTTTAAAGGACCTATTCTCAAATATTATGGCTAAATGATACTCCAGATCTAAAGTTGATTGAAATATTGCCTTAAATAGATGACAAATAGAAAACTTTTTTCCACAGAATTCCTAAGTAAAAATCAAAATCCCCTTACAGTGCCCAAATTGTTTGTCTTTGTCCTATAGTAAATAATAGAAGTTTGAAGGCCTGTCATTCATAGAGAGAGACATACACAAATGAAAGAAGTGAAACTTACATTTTGCTGTTTGCCAACCTCTACACTACCAAAATATGATGTGGCATATAAGAGAATTCATATATCATATATCATAAATCATATATTCATATCCCAATTTCCAAGCATCAATTTTCTTTCTAAATTCACAATTCAAACATGACAATGCTTTCAAAATGTTCAAAATACATCAAAATAATGCCATTCAAGGTAAATGCATTTTTAAAGATGAAGAAACAAGAATTATTTATAACGGCCATTATACGACTACCGCAAGGAAGTAATATCCTGTTTCCAATGGCGGTGCTATGCCTGTATATTTGTATTTCTGTATGACTGTACATTAAGGTGTAAAGGTTGATTTGATGCTTGAACTAAGATATAACAAATTATTTCCACAGTTCCGTGTGCCCCTTTAACAAAAAACAACTTATTTTTATTTCAGACTGTGTAAGGGAATGGAACATATTCCAGAGTTTGCGAAAGGAATCAACCAAAGTTCAGAAATACATGAGGTGAATGAGAAAATAGAGGGAGTTCAACTAGAAATGGGAAGGATGAAAACAAGCATACAGCAGATCAAGGCTACCTTGGACAAGTCTAGAAAAGATATCCTGCAGTACATCAAAGATCTGAGAAAACTTGTCAACAAAGTATTTGATGATCTTGAGAAAGATGCAACAAATGATATGGACAAACACCACCTAGATGCCACCAACAGTATCCATGGAGACATTAAGACCTGTGATGATTATCTGGCAAAGCTTCTAATAGTTAAACAGAACCTGCAAACCGCAGGTCCGGATAACGAAAGTCAGCTTTTTATCCAAGTCAAGAAATGTCAGCAGCAGATCAAGGAAGGTGACCAGATGATACAAACGGTGTCAGCAACTGCCAGAACTACCAGCTTCAAGTTTAACATTGATTCTGAGTTAGAGAGATTCCTCACTAGTATACAAAGTCTGGGCAAACTTGAAATGAGGACAACAAGTCTAAACATGGAGAAGAAACAGCAGAAGATACAACCTTATAAATTACAAACAGCGAGGGAGTATAATGTCCAAGTAAAAAAAGAAGAACAACCTTGTGATATACTTGGATGCTGCCAGATGCCAGATGGTTCCATACTATTAGCAGACAGCAATAACAAAAAACTTAAACAACTCAACTCCTCATATCAGGTGATTTGTCACTGTGACATACCAGCAAAGCCAATGGCAGTCTGCTGTATCGGTCCACAGGAAGCTGCTGTATCTGATGACAACCAGACAGTACACTTCCTGTCTGTGGGGAGGACCAACATGTTAGTAACACGCTCCATCCAGATGAACCACCAATGTTGTGGTCTAGTCTACAACAACTTTAATCTGTATATCACTGATGGTTCCGATAAAGTATACATCCACGACACATCAGGCACGTGTCTGCGCACTCTCTACAAGGACAACAATGGTGTGGAGATGTTCTCTAGGACCCTGAATATTGCTGTCAGTAATGATGGCAGTAAGATCTATGTGGCAGATGGACATAAAGGGCTTGTGACACTGACCACTGATGGTCAAGTACTGTCAATATTCCTTGACAAGAATCTAAACAAAGCATGTGGAGTGAGTGTTGATAACCAGGGTAGTGTGTTTGTGTGTAACCATAGACCACCAGTGATCATACAGCTAGATGCGTCAGGTACACAGAAGCTTCAGGTGACATCAGTTGGGACATATTTAACTGATTATGTACAATCAATCTGTGTTAATAGACATAACTCTACATTAATTGTTACTTATTATGGTAGAAACAGTATTAAAGTGAATGACTTAGCTCTGACAGATATATATGTATAATATAAACCTCAGTACCTATTGTAAACCAATACAATATAGTTTCCTTAGTGGTCCACAATGAACCCTAGCCCCTTCATTTGAATAAACTTGACCCTGTCCTGCTTCATATTAATACCAAATATGAACAAATTTGGATGGAGGGTAGTTGACACATTTTTGAAAATTCACAATTTTATCCCTTTTTGCACTTGCTGGCCCCTTATGAACATTAAATATCCTTTAAAGAAGTAAATCCAAACTGTTCAGACTTACAATGTTCCAAACCTCAAGATGATTAAAGTAGTTCCTAAAATAGATGAGAATGTGAGCATTTGACTTATACCAATAATTCTAATTACCAAAAGTTAGAAAACACAACAAATGTTTCTAAAAGTCCCTTGTTCCCATAAATAGTTCTCCGTTGGTCCAATTATGCAGAAAAACTAAGCCACTAATCGTGTAACTCCTGTTTTTTTTCAGTCTGTGTATATATATGAATGTTTGTCAAACTATTAGTGCTTGTAATTCCTTGTATAATCAAAACATCTATCATTTTATGTTGATTTACTCAAATATATAGTTGACAAAGTAATACATGTTTATTTTTCTTATATGTCCAACCTCAAAAAATAGTAAAAAAATGTATGTACAATGTTTTTTGATAAGTTTGTGGACTTTTGCTGTAATTTACTTAACTGCATATATATATATATCATATATAAAAATTAAATAAAAATGATAACTTTATGTGTTCAGCATTCATTTCCATGGCAATGCATGTGGCTATCAGGAGCATATCGAATTTATGTTTAAAAATCTAAACAAAATCCATTGTTTGCATTAAAATAACAAGCTCATGTATCGCCTATTTTTTGTGCGATTTCATCAGCCGCATAACTAACGTCATGATGTCGTTTCCATTAAATTTAATCTGAATAGCAGTATCCATCGCCGAGTTACAACACAAAGTTTAGAAGTGTTGCTTCTGAAAATTAAAGAAAATGACATCAACTGGCGACGTCAAAACAAGAGTGGCCATCAAGTTTTGTGTTAGATTAGTCATAATAAAATGCATATGAATAAACAGCGAATACCTCGAGAAAGAATGAGAGCTGTTTCCCTTAAAATTATAAAATGCCAACATGAACATGACCTTGTTATTATCTGTGCCCCGCTCCGAGTAGTCCTTGCAGACTGCAGAATATTTGATACAGAATTTTAACTGTTTTGTGTATCAAACTATAGTTCTCTGTATTTAAAAAAGAATTAAATATACTTTTAACCCTTTACTCCATAGATACACGTTTTCCCGCACCAATCACAGAATGCCTTTGAAAACAGTGCAGGAAGAGTTCAGATTGCTTGTAACGAGCAATCTGAACACTTCCTGCACTGTTTTCCACTCTGTCAGTTAATATAAACATAAATCTCCCAATAATTCAAAAGCCTTCTATATTAGAGGTGTCCAAAGGCGTCTATATGAAGTAAAGGGTTAAAAGAGATATATAATCGTTTTATTTTTATTTCGAAAGACATTCTCTGTTAAAAAAGTTACCGATCCTCATATCTGAATAACGTAATATTTCTAATTTAAATGAATCTAATACAATATTAATTGTTTGTATATTATCTGCATGTCATGATATTGTGTTACATTTATATTTTGAATCTGTGTGTAATGAGAAACATTATATGTTAAAATTACTGAGTTAATTATATTTTATAAAGGTCATGGGTAACATTATTCATATTGAACATATTTTTTTGTTTTTACAATGAGATGATCTATTTGATGTAAAGCATAAAGTTTAGAATATGAGCAGAAGGCTTTTGAATTATTGGGTGAATTATGTTTATATTAACTGACAGAGTGGAAAACAGTGCAAGAAGTGTTCAGATTGCTCGTTATGAGAAATCTAAACTCTTCCTGCACTGTTTTCAAAGGCCTCCTGTAATTGGTGCGGGAAAACGCGTATCTGTGGAGTAAAGGGTTAAATAACTGTAGTGCAATCAAAACATTTAGTATATAATTTCTTACCAAACTTGTTGTACTCTGAAAGGTGGAAGGACCATTTCTTTGTTACAGCATCTGAATAAAATAATGATTTAATGGCAATAAGTTACATATATGGATGTATTTGATTTGTTAATTGCCAACTTCTACCAGTTGTGTTTTGTAAATAAAACAATTTAATAATAATAAGCTCTTTTCCTAGCATTGACAAACATTTTTGTTTGAAAACTATTATAAAGTAATTGCTAGATTATTATCCAAATTTTTTGCAATAAAAAGGGTCGAGGCAGCACGAAAATAAGGTGGCAGGCGGGGATGATAATCTAGCAATTAATTCATTATGGCGTTATTGAATTTACTATATTAACTTACCATTAAGTTACTATAACTTATGTTACTATAACTTACCATTATGTTCAGGCCAATCAAAGTATATGTAAGCCAGGCCGAGTTAGCTCAGTTGGTAGCACATCCGACTATCTATCCAGAGGTCACATGTTCAAATCCCTGCCCAGTCACAGTCTCTATGATGATTGATATATGCATTGCTTCTCATTGAGATTCGTCTCTCACCACTGATTTAAGTGGTCAAGTTTTTAGTTAGTTGCAGAGATGCGTGTGCCAGGATCAAAAATTAAAAAGAGTGGTTATCCCGTGACGGTACAGAAATGAAGCTAAATATTCAAAGAAATAGAACATGTTAACATTATTATATTGGTACCATTGCAAAGCTTTTTAACCTTAGGCAGATATTTGGTTAATTCCCAATTAAAAAGACACGTTTTTTCCCAATTGAGACAAAAACAATTTTCAAAATTGTTTTATTTTTTTAGATTTTTTTTAATATTTGGGGAATAATAAAACCCACTGGATATGAAGTTTTACTGTAATGTGTAATAAATAGTGGTTAGAACATCGATCTTAACAGTGTTATGCTTTATTTTTCAAGTTTGCTACAGCCTTAAATAAATTCTCAATTTCCCCTTGATTGTGCTGTTTTTTTCCCAATCTAGAAGGCTTGCAGGCCTCTTCCCAATTTCCATTATAAAAGGCTAGCAATATTTTTGTTTTGTGGAGCTACTGGCATTAGTCATCAGGAACCATCTTTGATTAATTTTGTTATCTCTCCATTCGGCAGTGATAATGAATCCTCAATATTGTGTTGACAGAATCCAGGGCTCGAATTTAAGCACTCGCCACTCGCAAAATGCGAGCTTTATTTTGAAACTGCGAGTTGAAATTACGTAAGCTGGCATTTTTTTGCGAGTGGATAAGTTGAGAAAATTAATTATTATATTCACTTTATTGATTTTTGAAAATAAACAAGTTTTATCCTGATAAAGATAACGAGTTCTCAATTTTACCCAATTTATTTTGCTTCATATGCCAAATTACCCCCCAGCAGCACAACTGTCAATGACATGTATTATATGAGAAGACTGCGTCCAATTGTTTTTGCTCTCGAGTTCATTCTGCCAAAAGGAAGTAAAGTTAAAACCCGTCAACAACACATAATGAGTAGACTGCTTCTAGTTTGATTGATCGCGCATTCACTCTATAAAATAAAAGTAAAGTTGAAACTCGTCAAATTTATTGTTTACATATTTTGTCAGCTGTTAAAATAGCTGCTAAATAACAACTTTTTCTCCATTGAACTGACGAATGAAAGGGAGTCCCAACAAGAAAAAAGAGAAATAATCCTTCCGTTAGTACTGTAATGAAATGGGAGGGACAGTTCAACATTAACACACATGTTAAACAATCGTCCTTGGCCAGATCTAATTTTAAAACGAATGGCCATTGGCTATATTAATTCTATAAATAGAAATGTGTGTATGTTTCAATCTCAGTCTCTGTACACTTGTTATTGTTGAACCAATGATTCATATTTTTGTTTAGTTAAAAGTGTTTATTTATGATATATCATTGTATGCATTTATTTATGGTAGAATAATCTATAACAAAGACAATTTTATATTTTAAAATATTTTGTTTCGTAAAGTACTGCTTTGAATTTTACCTTAACATATATAATAACCTTGATACCATTGTCTATAAAATAAATACAAGCTAATAATGCATATTAAATAACACGAAGGCTTTGAAACAATTAATTTTGGGTTTATTAAGACATTTAGGATTACAAGTTTCTGCGAAAATTGGTTTGGCTAGTTAGTTTCAAATTTGGCCAGTTGAAATTTTAGGCAATGGTCAAAATTGCCAGTGCACAAAAAAGTTAAATTCAAGCCCTGGAATCCATCAACTGCTGTACCTGTGGATACCAGCTACTGTGTATTAGTAATGAACATTGTCTATCAGTTACAGTTTTACATAAATATTGGAAGAGTCCTGTGTGGCCATGTTATCTTAAGACGCCGTCTCAAGATCACTTACCTCTCACCGCTTTGGTCATAGGTTCGAGTCCCTCTCGCTCCAAAAACTTTATGTGAGAAAGTTTCCAGTTACTTGCAGAAGGACGGTGGTTCTACTCAGTCTGAGGTCTTCCTCCACCAGTAAAACTTGATATGCCATATATAACCTGAAATGTGTTGAAAATTGCGTTAAACCCCATTAAAAAACAACAAAAAAAACAACAAAAAAAACACATAAATATGGTAGTTAAATGATAGTAGTGAAACAAGAAATGTAGTCGTCTGGTTAACAATTTTTTCTTAAAAATTAAGTAAAAAATGGGTAGTAACTCCTGTAAACTTTGACCCACGTTGACAAATATCAAACTTGACTTGTATTTACGATTATACAGCTACCCTCCAACTATTTATTATACACATAGATGAGTCATAATGTGGAGTCCGGGAATTTGCGTTACATCACACAAATTCTACATAAATTAATATAAGCTGCTGAAGTATATAATAATAATTTAAAGTAATTTGCAGAACCTTTTAAAAACAAATAATTCTCTTAATTGTCGCGTAGGGTACTTTTTTAACAACTTAAAACTTCTCTTAAATCATTATTTTATTGTGTAATTTCTTGGTTTCATGGTGCTCATTTGCGTGTGTGTTTACACTAAACACATATTACTCTAATCTTATAAACCAAAACAGCTTGTGTTTTTTTTCGGAAATAAACTCCTCTTATTTGAATTGATTAACTTCTGTTTTTTTTATTTGCAATGTAATCATGAGAATTTGACTAAATATTTTTCTGTAATCTGTAACCAATCTTGTCCTCCGAGTTACGTCATGACAAAATGTGTTGTAGCTAACAACCTTGACATCGACGATCTCGTACACATGTTGTTTTTACGTGATCGACAGTGCACTTTGAAAATGACGTAAACATGGCATTCTCGAAACCACCACTTAAAAATGGCATACAGCCAACATATCGGTTATGAGAAACGTGTCCTCTTTTGTTATGTCACAGTATCTGTCAGTTCTACGGCTGGCAGCGAGAAGGAAGGTTGAGGAATCAACTCGATATATGGCGGACAACAATGTACACATGGTCAGTTTTCGGGAAAAAGTTACGACGACAACAATGTTTTGATTCATCCTCCGGTCTCTTAAATGCATTTAAAATGCTTTTAAACATTACCAAAATGATATGTGATGTATGAAAGTACCATTATGAATAATTAATTCTATGTAACAAAGTTTTGTTCAGTTCTGACTGACCATGTAGTGTATCGTATTATGTCGACAACAGGAATCTCATGGATAACAGTGATTGACATGCTGTACCCATGGAAATGAAATGGGTTTGAACAATTAAGATGTCATTAAGGTCGGAGACACAAGTATATTTTATAACCATTGGTTCTCTAAGGGTGTTTTATTGATAAATGATATTATAAACGCAAATGGTAATTTTTACTCATTGACTGATTTCATTAATAGGTACAACATAAATACAAACTTCATAGAATATGAAGGATTGCTAGCATCTGTTAAAAGGTACTTATTTAAACTTTCAATTGTTCATTTAGTAAGTAATGGAGGGGCACCTACATGCCCTTTATCAATATCAATAATTAAGAAAGATACTTGTGAAAGGATGTAGGGCAATTTATCAGTCTTGTGTACAAGAAAATATAATCCCTCAATCCGCTGCTAAATGGGAAAATGATTTGGATATTAAAACCAATTTCGTTGAAACTAAATTTTACTGCCTTCCATTTAACATAACAAATGACACAAACTTACAATGGTTTCAGTACAGAATAAACCACCAAATATTAGGAACCAATTCTCTTCTTAAAAAAATGAAAATAAAGGATTCTGATATTTGCAGTTTATGCAACAGAGAAATAGAAACAATTAAACATATTTTTATCGAATGTCACATTTCTAAACAATTTATCTCCTGTTTGATGAACCATATTCGCGAAAAATGTATAGGCACTAATCTGAATTGGACAAATACAGACATTATGTTCGGAAATAAAATTTTTGACAAAGTTTTGAATAAAATAATATTAATTGCAAAGAAATTTATTTACAACCAGAAACTTAAAACAGTTAAACCTACACTTGACAACTTTAAAAAACATATTATAAATCTGTATAATACAGAACGGTATCTTGCAACAATAAATTGTAAAATACACACTTTTGATATTATTTGGAATGACTATAAGCCACTTATATCTTGATACAAATTTGAAACATTTTTCTTGTTACTCTTTCAGTTTTAATTTAGACACATTTGTTTGATTACAATTACATATATATTTTGTAGATAATTAATTATGTCAATCCCCATCCTCTCCCCAGAGTGTTTTTCTTTTTTCCTTTTTTTTTCTTTTCTCCAATCAACTATAATATTTAACTGCTCATTATCAAGACTAGACCTGCAATAAGAATAATTATTTAATGTTTATATACATCAATAAAGCATTACTTTCTTCTCAAAATAATACGTTTACAAAGTCAGATAAAAGATTCAAAGCGGATTGTTTTATGACAATTGGATTGTTTTTTATGCATTCATCTATCATAAATAAATGAACTCCAACATTCAATTTAACATGTATTGTTGCTTTATAGTGTATACGTTGCAACAAGTGAAAAGCATTTCGATAAAGTTACAGGGTTGACTCTCATCAATGTTTGTTAGACTGGATGAGTACTTATTAAAGATTTGTAGATGAAATTTTGCACTTTTTAAGTTGTGTAGTATTTGCTCAGGAATTTGCAGAACTTAAGCTTATAAACTTATTGTTTCAAAATATCTCTAATACAAATGATTAACCTGCCAAGTGTTTAATGATATTCCACTATATAACTAACTACTTTATATTAAATTGTGAAAACTGATTTCAATTACATGTATGTTGTTCTGCATGTCTACAAATGCATATATGTACAAGTTATCTTAATGTCTGGTAGCCATTGAGTCGTTGACCCCGGTTTCACTAATTTAACATATTTTGATAGTTTCCTCAGCGATACTTTTAAATGCTAAAACATCACACTTACTGATTATGTTGCAAGTTATATTTTATCATTAAGTACAGAGGTGTCATGACTGTATGTGATAAATTAACTGTGAAGAATTTAATAATTAAAAGAGAAACTGAAATTAAATTGTTTGGGGGGGAATTTCGATTTGAACATTTTTATTAATCACAATAATACAGCCCTTGAGATTTAAACTACACAAACAAACTATCTGGATTTAGTGGGCACTGTTTGTTACTCATTCATTTCCCACAGACAGTGAGACACTCAATGGCTATTAGAAATTTCTAAATATATATATAATTGTCATGAACTATTTTGTATCATTATTCCTGTTTTTGTACAACTAAATTGAAATAAAAGTTACAAAAAAAAGATGTCTGAAAGTACGAAGGAACAATATGAACTTTAAAATATATATTTGATGTAATATTTACTCTCAAATTGTTTGTGTGTTACAAGTGAAATCGGGACACAATTTTCACCATGTCCAGTGTTACACCTGTGCCCGATTTATTCATGAATATGAAAATCCAGTTCAATTAAATGTTTATGATTGGTCAGACATTGTTAATAGAAATGTCCTGCGATTGTTTTTGCATGAAGACAGTAGTTGAAACACCTGAATCAAATGTATAGATGCATTGAGTCTGCAATGGTGTAACTTAGTGTCTTTTATTGGGGTCTATATTGGTGTCCTGTTACACAATTTCTGCAGTTTTGTGTTGTCCTGTTACACATTTTGCGTCCAGTTACATCATACTTGGTGTCTCGTTACATCATACTTCCACTTGGCACTAATCGTTAAATATTGAACTAAATAACCAGTTTTACATTTGAAACAATTAAACTAAACCTGGTAATTCATTTAAGTAGACTTAATAGATGCAAGAAACTAATTTGACCATAAATAAATGAATTCATAGTATAGTGTCCCGTGTTACTGACAGTGTAATTTAAAAATCACATTCCTTTACACATAAATCTATAAACTGTTAATATTTTTAACAATATAATAACATTTAAAAGTGTAGTAACCTGATAAAGCATAAAATTTAACAAGTATTAAATATTAAAATAGAGGACACCAAAGGGTTTGTGATGTAACACAAATTCCCGGACTCCATATTATGGCTCAGATCCCTTTAGAAATTATTGATCAGAAACCAATCTTTTAAATCGGAAGAACGGACAAACAAACAAAAAAACGGACCTTCTATCAAATGAGTATCTAAGTGACTTTTTTGCATTCAACGGATTACTAACTTAAGCCACATTAAAGCATTTTTTAAATGTTAAGACACAGCCACATATTTGTTTTTAAAATGTTTTCCAATTGTTCAAGAAATGACTAACCTGAGACCCTTTGTGTGTGCGGAGGAACAAATGGACGGACAAGGTTAATACTTAATGCCATTTAAATATTCTTCAAATGGCATTGGTCAAAAATAGAGTTTACATATATACAGACTCCATTCATTATAATATAGTAAAAACATGCAGATCTCATTTACCATAAAGTTTCGTTGTCATGGATTTAAACAGCTGTATCAATGGAGCACTGTAGCCAGCATGCACTTCAAACCTGCCTCGAGCCACCAGCAAACAACCACCTTTAACAGTATTCTGTCCAAGTCCACCAAAAGCATTCCAAACCTCCGTCGAGCTTGGACACAGACTTGCCAGCTGGTCTTGACAAGATATTGATGGTCCCTGCAAATCAGAGACAGGTTTTCCCACAGTCAGAGAGTGGCTGGGGAAGTTCCTTGTGTCAGACGATAGATTTGACTTTAAGGACGTACCAACAGTGGAAACTGGAGCAGTGTTTTTTATATTTTGCTTGTTAAGTGTCACTGGTTTGGAGGTATCCTTTTGATGATTGATAATCAGAGAATGTGCTGCTTTGTCAACAGTGGCAGTACCAGAACTAAAAGCTCTTAATTTTAAATTATTATCATTTGTGTCCTTTTTAGGGCTTTTGTTTAAACGTTCAGCTCTCTTCGCCAAGGCTTTTAAACGATTTTGTTCTATTCTTTTCAAATTAGCTTCATTGGAATTATTTCTAACAATGTTCACATCATTCAATTCTTTATAATAATTATTTGACACTTGCTTAGATTGACCAACAGTGTAAAGATCCCTCGCCTTAACAGTTTCAGCACTGTTCTGTACAAGTGTTTCAGCACTGTTCCTTACAGTTGTTTCAACACTGTTCCTTACAGTTGTTTCAGCACTGTTCCTTACAGTTGTTTCAGCATTGCTCTTTATGATAGTTTCAGCACTGTTATGTACAGTTGTTTCAGCACTGCTCACAGTTTTTGTAACAGGTTCTTTCAATTTACCACCTAAAGCATACCGTTTGTTGCCAGAACTATCACCCAAACCTACTTTAACAGTTCTTGCTGTGATGTGTAATTGATATTGCTGCACATTTACCCTGTTTATAGCAGAGCCCCCTTGCTGTGTGGATCTGCCATGTGCCACTGTATCGTTATAATCTTTAGATGAATTATTACTGGAATTATTCACTATGGCCTGATCTCTACTGTAGTGTGTAGGTGCATTATTGTTGTCAGGTTTGCGATCCGCTATGGCAGGCTGGGTGGATTTTGAAAACTTAAGACCTCTCTTTGCTAGGGCTTTTTTCTTGTTTTCTTCAATACGTCTCAGCTGTTCTGCAGTTAATCCACTCGATGCCATGGTAACCATATCATGACAATGAGAGAACAATTATTTCTGAAAATATAAATAATTTACAAGCTTTTGAAAAATGTTGAATTTAATTGAATCAATTATTGCTTGAAAAAAAGTAATTACCTAAACACCAAGTAAGTAAACACAAGGAAAACATTATCAAACTAGAAACATGAATGCCACTGCTTTTAATTGAAAACCAATTTATACCAAAAATTAAGTAAAAAAGTGGCCAAAACTCCTGTAAAATTTGACCATCAATTCATTGACAAATATTCAACTTGTCCTGTATTTAATAATTATACACAAAAAATTAATTAAATACAAACAATTTTTTTACCTCGGATGCACAAACATACAGACGGACGTTCTAACAATTGTGTATTAAAGTGGCTTCTATGCACCTAGGCAGCTGGATACTGGTCTGACTAAAATTAACAGATATTTAAGCCACATAAAAGCATTGTTAAGTGTTCAGATACAGTAACATTACCACATTACATTACAAAATACCCGGGTAACCCTACACCATTCTTCAAAAGGCAAGGTCATAAAACTTATAATATATTCCAATTCTTCCTGTTTAAAGACCTGTACATCGTAAATTATTATGCAAGTAATTGTGATCAACAAAAGTTGAGGGAGTTGGATAGTTTGTGATCTGTTTTATACCCATAATTGTACGTTTACCTCTTGTTACTTTACAGGTTGTTGTCTTGTCAATTACTTGACACAAATAATCAAGGAATTCTATAGAGAAGGAAAGGCAACTGTTTGATATTTTGTCAACGCATTCATGCAAAATCTTGCAAATTTCATTTTCAATTATCTTAGCTTCCATTCATCTCAGGAACACAAATCAAAACTCTTACATCGTAGAATATATTCTCATCAAAACAATACCATTCCAAGCAATTTGTGTTTAGTACTTTTGGTTTCAAAATTTATATTCTGCAGTCAAAATGACAACAAATGACAAAAATCTTTACTTCAAACCTTATTTATTTAATTCAAAATCATTTATCGTGACTGAAACATTTTAAATCATGGAAGATTACATACAACTTACATTTTATGTACAAGAAATCTAAATTATGAATAATTATTTACCAAATAATTAATCCTTCGTGTGCTATTTTATCAACATTTAGTCAGGAGATGCAAGTTTCCTATCCTTCTATAAAATCCTTGAAATAATCAAGAGATCATTTCTTCACTTATCTTTGTAATTATTTTCAGCATAAAATGTGACAGTAGAAATATGGTTGAAACTAAACAGTATTTAGTATGTTAATGTTTCTGCATTTTTTTTAAAAGAAAAAATTGCAGCTGTTACAAATCAGGGCTTCAAAAATTTCTGATAAAAGCTACTCATCCTCTCTTTCAAACATTTTTAATTGAATGCTTAAAATCAAAGAAATATTACGGTCATTTTTTTTAATCTAACCGGTATTCTTCCTGACCAAATGTTCACTCGTCATGGCGAGCGGATGAGTGGAATTTTTCAGCCCTGCCAATGACTGGTTATTGAATGGAAAATGATAATGAGTTTGAGTTGATAATAATTACAAATGCGTCTTGAACTGTACCAGTGGATACTTATCCTATCATAAGGTGTATCAGCTATATCGGTAGTAACATCTAGCTCAGTATAAGCAAAACATCTTGAGTATCGTTCACCTGTGGCATAAGAGACCATACAAACTTAAAATTTTTTCCATAATTCAAGGGTCTTCATAAAAACATTTATTCATTATCAAATCCAGGCTGTTAATTAACATATGTAATGGTGAATGTATGCTGGAATTTTCCTGTTCTGTCTCTGGGAACATGCTCCCCCATACGTTTGAAATTATTTCTATAAATTTAATATCATAAAATGATTATGAATAATAAAAAAAATATTAGACTCTACCTGTAATGTATCCTGTCACTTCCTAAAGTTCATGTGAAACCACAAATTAAAACTTAAAACAAATATAATTTTTATATATATTTTATGATAATTTATATTTTTCAGTAGTGAAGCTGTGCCAATGTTTCAGAAATATTTTAACTTAGGCATAATGATTGTTCTACATTTTATTAGTTGTCTATCAACCAGGATACACTTTTCCCCCAACAACAAAACAACCAATTTTGAATAGTAAAACGATTCACTGTCTTGAATGTCAAAATCAATAATCAGACAAAGTATCACACATTCAAATGAATAAGTAACTTTTAAAATTGCAGAGAGCGTGTCTTATTAAACTCAGTACTAGTATATGCAGTGAAATGTAAATATCAAGTGTGCTAAAACTGGTATATCTGGAAAAAGAAACAACGGAAAAAAATAAGAAGAATCAAAGGACTCAAGGTCTTGAGAGGCGCCATTTGTTGTTTGCTTGAATATTAA
Source organism: Panopea generosa (assembly GCA_029582155.1). Classification (NCBI taxonomy): domain Eukaryota; kingdom Metazoa; phylum Mollusca; class Bivalvia; order Adapedonta; family Hiatellidae; genus Panopea; species Panopea generosa. Next base: position 27,303,780 of record CM055909.1, on the reverse strand, counting down.
GAGTCATCGCTATGCCATCTAGGGCTAAATAACGATCAGTTTACCTCTTTCCTGGATATCCTGGAAGGTTAACAAGGGCGGATAAACAAGGATAAGCACCTGACGTGCACCCCCCTCTAAAATTTGGCAAGCATAGGTTTTTCTTTTACACATTTACCCTGAACTCGAGTAACAATCTAAATGATTTGTGTTTAAACAAATTAAGCACGTATTTGATGTACCTAAAATATGTACAAACTTACTACTTCTAGCATGATGCTTGAGTATATTCTACTGTCGCCCAGTGTTTTGTCGGGTTTTTTTAAGGTTTTTTCCTTGTCGTTAAATCTTTATCGTTTCTGGAAATTTTACGCGAAAAAGATTGTTATGGCAGCACCATTAACGTGAGCAAAAACAAGAGGGCCAAGATGGCCATATAGCGCTCACCTGACTGACCTTGAGTCACCCAACATAAGTAGATTATACAATACATGTACCGGTAAGTTCAAAATTCCAGAAAGACGAGATGGGCAAGTAGTTAGAATTTTGATTTGTTTTGAAGATGTAACATATGCGTAGAAGAGTTCAAACTTGGTAGAGGTTCACCCATGGTAAATGTCAGTGAAATTACATCAAAATCAGGTCAGTAGATTGTGACAAGAAGGCTTTTGAAGTTTTTACTATAGATGCTAAGTCTTCGAACTAAGATAAAAATCCTATTCCAGCACAAAACTAACCTGTTATGTTTGTGAACTGTTTCAAACTAAAGCATCAGACTGAACTATTGTGCATAAAACAATCTGCAGTTCCAGCACAATAAATATTCCTATGAGTTTCAAACACAAGCCTTCCCAAAGTATATCGCTTAAAAGAATCTTTGTCGCAGTGCACTCTCCCCCAAAAACAATTAAGCTCCTCCTCCAAGATTGCAAGTACACTTCAACACTGAAAATCTCAAGCAGACTTCTTGCTGTTATGAAACTAGCTAAAAATATGGTATTGCTTTATTATGAAGCAGTAAACCATATCTGTCTGAACCATAAAAACTCTGACTTTTATATTCAGAAAAACACCTACCGTATTTTAAAATGGTTCATGATTTATGAATATATCAATAATATTTCAATCATTGATTATAATTGTATCATTCATCTTTTTATGATGAATGAACTTTTAAAACTTATATCTAGTATAATATTGTATAATTATAGCAAAAAAAAGTTTATTTAAAGAGTTTATTACCTCTTCTTATAATAATTGTTATATACAGACATTTATGCTATAAAACAGGGGAAGTAATTTGACATAAAACTAACCCCATTCCCTGGCTGCCATGTTTTTTGACGAATCAAGATGGCTTGAACAAACTTGGTAGAGAGTCACCCAAGGAACATCTCTGTGAAATTATTTTAAAATCGAGCCAGTAGTTTCTGACAAGAAGATTGTTTAAGTTTTTACTATAGCTTATATAGTAAACTAACTCCACCCCCTGGCCGCCATGTTTTTGACGAATCAATATGGCTTGAACAAATTTGGTAGAGTGTCACCCAAGGAACATTTCTGTGAAATTATATCAAAATTCGCCCAGTGGTTTCAGAGGAGAAAGTGTTAAAAGCTAAAAGTTAACGACGGACGAAGGATGACAGACGACGGACACCAGGCGATCACAAAAGCTCACCTGTGAGCCTTCGGCACAGGTGAGCTAATTAAAAAAAGCTGAATAACATCTGCAGAAAGTCAAAAATGTATGACATGTGTAAATGATTTCAAATGGACCAGTCTGCTAAAACATGTATACAATTAAAATATCTACACTGCATAGACCAAACTTTCAAAAGCACCGAAACAGAAACAACCAAACTGGTGGACAAACTGAGGTAAACAAATTATCAATACAACACTGAAATCTATGTTTCATCTATTTTCATTCAATGTTATATTATAAAAAAAGATTAAGCCAGAAAGACAATATGCCATCGGCCTGTCCTAACAAGATAATGATGTGCTATGATTGTGTTTAAGACTAATTCTAAGTGGTGCTGTAGCGTAATAGGTAAGATGTGCGCCTGTCAATCTAGAGGTCTAACGTTCGAGCCTGCCTAGCGACATTTTTTTTGTGTAAATTCAACGTAAACGTGTTATTATGCTTATCTTTATTTAAAAAAATTAAGTTATAAATGTATATACATTTATGTAAGTATATTTGCCCCACCCCCTAACATCAATTTCTGGATCCGCACCTGCGCACCCCCTCTAAACTGAAATCCTGGATCTGCCCCTGGTTAACCAGTACTGGAGAACACCCATCTCGGCAAGTAACAGATAAATTCCTCACTTGAATCACTGTGAGAATAAGCCGTAATGTCAGTCATCACGAAGACTGCGGCTGGATGGGGATTTAAACTCACAAACCAAGGATTGAGAGTAACATAGCTAACCACAGGGGGAAAAACTGGTATTAACTGTTTATGAAGCAATTCTTGTTAGATAATCGTAGCTAATTCGTCGGATAGGCCCGGGTATCAATAGCGATACTCTCCATCCATCACGATGTATAAAATTGACACCTGGGGATATCCAATGGTGCATTAATGGTCTATTTCAAGTATATGTTTTTATTCTATACTTAAATATTGTCGCCATAAAAATATAGTAAAGGAGTGTTTTTAACAAAAAACATGTCATATTTCAAAGTTAATACAATTGATAAGTTTATATTATTAATGTTTGATTCTATAATGAAGAATATTTTCATTAGGTATCTGTGTATTTGGAAATAAATATAAATTTTATTAAAGTAGACATTAATAGTAAAGTCTTAAAACATCCCTAATAAACAGGACTGCAGTAACCTACCACCGACTGTTAGGATCCGACTTTTGAAGGCCCGACTTTTAGACTGGGTTTCTCAAATATTTCAACATCCGGTCAGCAACCTCCGGGTAGTTTTGTATTTTTTGCTTCAAACAAATTCTTCAATGTATTCACAAAATAAACCATTTCAAGTGGTGAATTTATCCATCCTTTGTTGAATTTAGATGCTGAGACAGCCCTTTAAGGCTGCATTGTTTTGTTAACTTGTAAAATGCGCTCAAAATTAGTTCAACAAAAGAGGCGACCTCGACTTAATTACATACTTTTAAATGAAAGATCTGAATCTTTACCATGTAGGGCCTCTTGCAACATACCCTATATTCCCTAATTAACGCCCCCGGGGGCGTTACATTTTACAAGGTGGGGGCGTTTATAAAAGATAAAAAAAGCAAATTTAACAATAGGGTAGTTCTCAGTTATTCAGCAATTCAGTACCATGGAACTTTGATTATAATTTGTAATAAAAATAAAGCTTATTTGACATGTTTGTTGTGTTAATACTTTTAGATATGATCTGAATGAATAGTAAAGATAGTTTTATGGAGACATGGTCAGAAAGAAAAAAAATACAACATTTTTAAATTGAAAAATGCCAGTTTTGACAGGGTCCATTTTGGGACATTTTACCATCAGTATATACAATTAAGTTGTATTGTTACTTTCCGATGGATTATAAAGTCATTATTTATGGTAACTGTAAAACCATAAATAAAATTAAAATAAAAGCATCTCTAAAAGACTAAAATGCCGATAAAAAGTTGATTTTAATAGAAATTAAATTCTGCATATGGACGTTACGGTGTCGGTCAATTTTTGTATGAAACTCTGGCATCTATTTTTAGACAATACAAGCATGGACAAAATCATTTGCACGTGGGGGTGTTAGGTTGTTTGTTTAAAGTTACCTTGTAAAGTAGAGTGATATACAGGATTTCACAATAAAAAAATATCACCGAACTTTCCTCAATGTATAAATGTCGGTCAATTTGTAACGTCCAAAACGAATCGTCGTAAATTATCAATTTTATGATCGTATCATATCTAACACCCCTCAATGGATAAATAAACGTGTCCAAAAACGCGTCATCAGTTTGTGTGTACACAACTCTACCACCAGCAGGGAGAATATAGAGGTAAGTGTTGTCGGTCAATCAAAAAGTCAGAGTAACGTCCAGAACATTTCATCACTCTATTGATAAAACATCTAAAGTGAATCAATGTACTATTGTGATGATTGCAAACAATAAAAAATGAATGTTAATCGACAGAAAAGACGGAAATTGCCGTATTGACGCAGCTAACGGTCCGTGTTATGTCTGTAAATCAAATGCGTATATGGACGTTATACCTTGACATTTTATCGTGTTTTGGATGTTACTATTTGACATGGTCAACTTGTCTATACCAAATGTCCTACGCTTTAATGTAATTAATAACCATGATGTATACCCCAGTATTTGATATCATACCATTTTCTCTGTAAATGAACACAGCAATTCTAGTTTGTCTATACTGTCACCAAATATCTCCTTCGTCGTGTTTGCGGACGTTAGGTAATGTTGTGGATGTGACATTGACATTTGTTTCTACTTGAATGTATAACATCCAAAACTGATTTTATATTATCTCTAATTGAAATAATATGAGAGACAAGAAAATTAACAATTAATTATCCTTTTTTGGTAGAAATTGAGTTGACCTAAGTATGAGTTTGCCAGTACTCCCGATAAATAAGAAATATTATCAATTCATGGATGTTTTCTTTGTTATGGATGTTACATTTGACACAAGAATTTTGGAACAAACAATTATGTGTTAAAGTCTGAAACATAAATTACTAATTAATTGATCTAAGTTAATTAGTTTACAAAATATCCTTTAGAATGTTATTCTCATGTTAACAGTTTAATTTTTAAAAATTTGATTGTAAATAATAATGCTTAGTACCAGTATTAATGATATAAAATATATATATATTAAAAACAATAACTACAAACAATACTAATTTTGTTCTCTTAATTACTTTAAGAAAATCTCATGCCCATAATTATGTTGCTTTATCATTTAATTTAAATAAATACAGACAAAAAATAACTACAAATTTATCAAGAAACATTTTTTTTATGTCCAGGTTGATCAATGGCCATGGGTTTGTTAATTAAAACCATTTCCTCGAGTGTGGAGATCTTTGGCAGCTCTAGGAGACCAGGCACAGTTATCTTTGAGGATATTGTGAATGTTATCTCCTCTCCAGATTTGGCTACGAGTGGACTTAGGAGATTCTTCTATGTATTCAAAGGTAAGAACAGTGCCAATACAATTTAATATCAGTTTAGATAAAATAAAAGTAAATTGCCTTCTTACTCTCTCCCAGTAGGATTAATATACTAATATTTACTTTTATAGTGCTATAACTTTGTTATATGTGTACAAATAAACTTTTTGACTGTATACAATACTTAATAATAATATAAAAACTTTCATTTGTGTATTTTCAGGCCTTTGAGGTGTCTCAGGAAGTTGTGAAGATGCCATTTTAATAGCAACAAAAGATTCTTTAGGGATCAAAAGAAGAAAAAACTTTGAAATATTATTCACTGACATATATGGATATAGTTGATTATTCTTCCAATAAATTTTAATTGCCATTTGTCAGAAGAGACTTGTATACTTTGTCAATACCTTTTCTGGTTGGGGGTCTCATTTATATACTGGAGATATACTAAGTGCTGCTAGTCTAGTTCACAAAGTTTTGGAAAGCACTGTAATAATACAGTGAGCAGATAGTGGCTTTAAGTAATTTTCTATACTTGTTGGTTGGTGGGGCTCATAAACTTTATTTATAGTATATACTACTAGCAGCCTAGTACACAGTTGTTGGGAAATCCTTCTTATAATACAGTTAGCACATGTAGATAAATACTAGAAGTAAGACAACATAATTTATTTATTTCAATATTACTAATATAACCCTTTAATATTACTAGTAGTTGTTCAGTAGTTAGCAGTGAAACGAGTTCAAACCACTAAAGTACAAGTTTAAATATGTATACTAGGATAAAATGTTATAACACATGGCCAAGTGTGATGAGATGTACACTATTAACAACAATTTTAAAACAATACAGGAGTAATCTTGTAATTTGTGTATGTTGTGGACGTTATTTTTAAGTTGTGGACGTTACATATTTGCATATTTGTCAATTGTCAAAGATAACGTCCATATGAATTGTGACAAACTATTCTGATATATGTATGTCAGTTTGAAGTTAATATGAAAAATCACAAGGATATGTTCTCTAATTGAAAGTTTTGAGTACTATTTCATATAAATTTTGAGTAACATCCACAACTACAAAATATATATAATTACTTTCATTCTGGTTATGTTTGATTTTTTCTATAATTATTATTTCATAGGTATTCTCCAGTCTTATCTAATAATCATAAGTTATTGTATTGAAATCACCCATTAAATGCATAAACTATTGTCAATAAATAAAATGTAACGTCCAAAACCTTGAGGTTACCATACATAAATTTTGATTTACATGATTTACTTGTCACAAACTATCTTTTTATTATTAAAATCATACAGAGGAATGTTTAAACTACATTTTAACACCAAAATATTTACTTTAAGTTATAATTTAATAAATCCATCATTGTGTCTGGAAATTTGCTGAATAACTGAGAACTACCCAATAGTTAAAAATAAAATAAAACCAATAAAGCCATGGAAAAAAACTTAAATCCGGTTTAAATCCCCGAAAAAGTGGTTCAGAATTATTTAATAGTGAATGAAATAATCGACATAGGATGAAAAAAAGTTGAAAATCTGTATGAAATTACTAGTCTGCGTACTGGAATATCCGAAGTTATGGTCAGTGTACTCTTCACTTTAAATCACTTGGACGCTTGCTCTTATCAACGTGGAACAATGAGCTTTCAGCGAACACAGACTGACCGCATTTTCCGACGTTTTGTAATGTTTTAATCGGCAGACGGTATTTGGTATATCTTGTGGTCACCCAATATATAAACAATGGGTTAAAGAGTTCAAAGGTAATAAACATTCCTCTAATTGTTGTCTGCGTAACAAAATAATCGATCAGGGAAAGATGGGCGAATACGCACTCAACTCGCATATACGTTTTATTTTTTAATTTTCCAGAAAAATAGGTGGGGGGCGTTTATTAGAGTGGGTGGCGTTTATAAGGGAATATACGGTATTACAAAACTTTTCTGTAATAATGTTTAACATTTCTGAATCAAACATCGAAATCAATATTGACAACAGGTTAACTTTTTTCAAGCAGAGAGCCAATAATAGGGATTATTTTCATTGTTGCTATGCGATATGCTAGTTTAGTATGATGGACACTTTGCAGTTCAACCTTTGCTATGCTTCATGAAATAGCAATCTTGTTCAGACTGAGACATCAAATATCAAAACAAATTTGAACGTCATTATTTCTAATTTTTTCTAGTTACTATCATCAGACAGATACATAAATAATCAAGAACTTTATCTTGAGTAGTTTGAAACTATGAGGAAGCAGTTTTAGGGCATATAAAATGAGCTACAGTTATCAACTACCAACATCCTAAGATACTAAAGAGTCACCAGAAGGTCTTAGGCCTCAAAAATGACAGAAATCATGAGAATAAAGTATGATATCAATAAAGAAAATATTTGTTTTTGAAACTTCTTTACTGTTAGATGTTGTAAATTGCTTAATTATACTGTCTTTATTCTAAACATCATTATGATGTTTCTTTTAAATCAATTTACCCACATATGTTCATTCTTATAAGAACGATCGAATTTTGCGCACTAAAATATACATTAAAAAAAACTCCATGTTTTAGGTATGAATCTTATTGTATTAAAATAACGAGTGAACATTTGGTCAGGACAAGTAAGATTTAAGAAACTGACCTTATTTTTTCTTTGATTTTAAGCATTTAATAAAAAAATGCTGCAAATGTAGTACAAGTAGCCTTTATTAAAATAAATGCATGCCCTGACAGTCACCCCCCCCCCCCCCCCCCCCCCCCCACCCACACACACACTGCCCGTGCCTACACCTCAAACTTAAGCCATCTAAGCCCCTAATACTGCAAACTTATGCCTACCATTCCATGTATATACATAGCAGTGTAGTGAATGTACAAATGTCACTTTCAACAGCAAGCCTACAGTATATGGACGAGACGACTTGGGCCGAAATCACCGTGGTCCTTGTCGAATTTGTTATTACTTAAAAAGTGGATTTCTTCCGTTTTATATCATGCATTCAACGAAATCAACTGTCAAAATATATGAATTACCTACCCTACTGTCATGCAAAAGTTCTTTTAATGTGTGTAGCCATAATTTAAAAAAAATCACTCTTTTTTTTTTTTTTCCGCGAAAGGATTTAACGCAAAAGGTATCGCAGCATTGTCGTAAACGAAAACATTTCTGTAAAACATCATCAGATTAAAAATTCTACTGTATTAATAGCATCTGTATCAGCACAATCCTTATTATATATAAAATAATATATATATACTGAGTGGTTAAACATACTATTCCCGATGGGTAAGCGAATTCCTAAATGTCGTTATATACCGGGCAGCGACATTTTTAGATTTTCCGGTAGGGCGGCATGCTAATTACTCATTGCTAATTGCTCGCGTGTAATCTGTCCTTTAGTAACATTTAAAGATATCATAAGTTTACAATTATGTGCTGCTGTATTCTGAGCAAACAACAACAACAACAATTTCATTTATCGACAATATAAAATCGAAAAAGTAAGAAAAATGCTTCTTTCAAAAACACACATGTAGGCCTAATTATTACTCATTGGAAATTGCTGATTGCTTATTGCTAATTGTTCATATAAAATGTATCATTTAGTGATATTTAAAAGCTTTAAAAGCCTAGACCAAAAGATAAATTTTGAAAAAATCGACAATGCGAAACATCATAAAAAAAATGTAAAACAGACATCGAACTAATTTAAAGAATAAAATAAATACAATATAAACAATCAAATAATGATGTTAAAATTTAGATACGCTATAAAGTTTTTGAACAGTGCAGGTTTTTCAATGTGAAATATTTCATATGCTGCGTTTTTAAATGTTTGGTGTGACCACAGTAACGTCATCATGAATTCAGCAGAGAAAATTGGGAAAATGCACATGTCGTTGCAATGAACATGGGACAATAAACAATGAGCATGTTGCCTGATGCATGTGATAAATTTGAGCGTCACGTTGACTTAATGTTCAAAGATCCACTTAAGTCAAAATCTGACAAGGAGAAAGTAGCCTATTTACTCTTGCTGGTAGGAGATAAAGGGAGAGACATTCATAGCTCACGGAAAGACATACCCGAAGAAGACGCAATAATCCCAGCAACTTCTACAAGAAGTTTAAGAATTTGTCCAACCACAAAAATAAACAATTCCGCCTTTGACTTCAAATCTAGAACACTTTTCCTTAAAGTTAGCCTTTTCGCCTTTGCTTAACTTGCTCCCCGATGGAAACCTTTTATGCAATACAAGTGTTTTAATATCCTCGTATGTTTGGGAATCCATGCTTGCAAATAAAATCGCGCGCGTGTGTGTAGTACTAAGGTTTTTAGTCCCTCCGCCAGGTTGTCACGGGGGCAAATAAAATTGCTCGGAATAAAACTGTAGTTATACTGACTATTTCTTTGAACAATGCCGACAAAAACAAAGATATTGCTGCAGTCTCATTGACTGGCTACGTTACTCATAGTACCGTCGAATCAGCGGGAATTAAAGTAGTTTGACACTAAAAGTTCCCCTTTTTGAATGCCTTTCAAGTTTAACATTGTACCGACAAAGTGTCTGGGTTCCTATTAAAGTGACCTTATGTGCAAAGAACAAAGGAAAACAGCAGAGACGCCGGCAGGATGAAAGCAACTCTACCATAGCAACATGCAAACTACAGGTACAGAAATGAATACTGACAACAAAAAGTCGTTTCGCTTTTAGATCGATCTCTCTATTACTTAATTGCTATTTTAGTCAGTTCCGAATTAACACGAAACAACTGCATTCTATGACCAGGATGTTTATATTGCATTTTTAAATGTATATTAAAAAAAAAAAAAAAAAAATAACATTCAGTTATATTGCATGCCGTACGTAGATGCTTGTGTGATTTCATTATAATCAGATAGCTTGTAGAATAATAACACCACTGAGGGAGTCACTATTCTTCAGAAGAAGTCCATTTTCTACGGACAGACTCCAAATTCTACGTAGAATACGGACTGGGGGGTACATATTCTATGGAGTACAAACTCTTCATTACACCGGCAAAATCATGACACCGAACACAATACAAATGTACACTTCCATAACTGACGCAGATATACGCCTTTCTGGCAGTTTTACCGACACTATATCTGGTCATGGCAACTTCATTTTAAGGGGTGTTCAACATGTTTATGTATTAATGGTATCTAAACAAAAGCATCCATACATATAATAGAATGTACATTGCAATACACAGTATGATTATATAAAGAACACAGGCTATGTAGATTAGTATACAAATGGGAACTGTACATATGAACTACGCTCTCGTGTTTAATAACACCACAGTGATAGTTGCCACAGTTATCTCTAATGAAAAAAAAACCCATAATAAACCCTGTAGGTATGTCATATCCAATATGATTTAAATACTTAGAATACTAGTATTTACTTAATTTAATACAAACTACCTAAATGTTATGAATCTCCAAGGAGACAAACAACAGTCCAGCACGTATTCAAAGAATACATAAGACAACCATAATGAGGACAATACAAACATTTCAAGAAGTGACAGCAGGCGTTGCTGTCTTGGAACCGTCAGTAGAAAACCCGCCACTGGGTTAAGCCAAGCGCCTACAATTGCAACAATTACATAAAAAGAACAGTTATAGCGATTTGAATCAAACTATAGTCAAAATACATTTACTACTGTTCGTTTTGTTGTTTTAATGGGAGTTAACGTAACATATTTTGAATTCTTTTTAACTTACATATATATATGGCATATCCATTTTTTTTGTTGGCAAACTTTCTCACATAAAGTTTTTTGCATCGATCGGGACTCGAAACAACGACTTAGCGGTGAGAGATAAGTGATGTTGAGACGGTGCCATATACCGCTCGGCAACGGAGGACACTCCACAGTTCATAAATATATAATTTATGTATCCGCTTGCTGGTGACTTTCTGTGCATTTTATAACGACAATGATAATCGATTTTTATGCCGATTTGAACATTATCATCAACCCTTTCGTTTTGCTGACCCCAAATGTAAAGCGTTAATGACAAACAGCACCTGAAATCTGGTTTGGGAATACAACGTGAGGTTAGCAAATCATGCATGATAGAGAAATTTACATTTTCTTGCTTTTTTCATTTCGGAATGTTCTGGACAGAAGCTTCCGATTTAACCATTTTCAAAACTTAATGTTAACAAAGCACTATTAAATTATGCATCACTACTTGAAAAAGCAATTCAATAAACACAATTACATAGCTTATATGCTTATTTTGGTCTAAACTTACAATTCCTGAGTAGAACAAATACCGAGAGTTGTCGATAGACATCAGGGGGGGGGGGGGGGGGGGGGGGCGAACTCGTAACCTCTGGCGTGAGCTGCCAACACACTATTTCAATTAATACGGTGCACTTTAATTAGCTCATCGATCTAGCATGTTTTCCTATCATTCTTTACTCAACTTTGTTTAGAGGAACTATTTCTTAATAGCATTTCAATAGTCACATTCAATAGAATCGGATTACGTATTTAATGTATACTTTTTTTCTTTGAGAGCGATGAGATTACATAACGATCCCCGATATTAAACAAGTGCATTGGCAGTTACTATAGCAAATTAACAGTTGTATACAACATGTTTGCCAGAAACCGCGTTACCTGTTGTGAATATATTAATTTATTTATTTTTATAATTTAACAAGGGACATAACTGCAAAAAAACTTATTCTTACACTTAGATCGCAGTTATTGTTCTTGCACATATTATCGTCTACTCTGCAGCGTAGCCTTCAAATGGGTACAATTACTCGTTTATAAATATTCAGAAATAGTGATATAATGTTATAAATCTGGACACTGCGAACACTTTATCTATAGAAAGATCAATATCATATCGCGATATAACGATAAATTCCCAGATATCTACATCGATGGAGCGATCAATATATCGGTAGAAATATTACACACTGCACATACTTTCGCAAAATAGTAACAAGGACGATGGAAATGTATTCGTAAAGTTTTTTGAGCGAGCTGGGCTCGAACTTACGACCTCAGCGGTGATAGGTAAGTGATCTTGAGATGGCGCCTTAGACCACTCGGCAACGGAGGACACTTTCTTTTTAGTTAGCAGATCTTCCTTTACAAGTAAACATGTTATATACCATATTCACATGTATCCAGTAATGCGTTAAAATGACATTGTCTTGGTTCCAAGCAAGAGATGTGCCCACTAACTTGTATAGCAATTTACAGTTTCATCAACATTTACTTAGCTAAGTAAATACTTTAAAAAAGTAAGCATTCAGAATGTATACCGAGTAACATAAATCTAACTGAAATATCTACATATACAGTCAAAACTGTGTAAGTCACCTCTATTAAGCAACCACTTGTCTTAAACAGTCACATTTTATATTAACCATTTTTATCATTTTAGTTTTAATCGACCTGTATTAAGCAGCCACCTGCCTTAATGAGTCATCTTTGCTCTTTCGCTTGAGTGGCTACTTAAGACAGGTTTGACGGTACATTAAACAATACAAGTTTTATGTATATATATACCAGACATATTTATAAACAAAGATAAAAAACTGCAGGTGCTCGTCTATGTTTTGGGTGGCACATTTTGCATTTTCCAAAATTTTGCAAACACAACTCATAATGAACCAACCAACAGGTTTTGCTATCAAATGAAAGAGCTTGATTGTAATTTTGGGTGGAAAACTTTTTACTTTTTTTAATTTAAAGTATGCGCTTGTACAGAAAAAAGGATAGAAAAATCTCCTGACTAAACATTGATAAAATAATTCGAAAAGGATTAATTATTTGATAAATAATCATTCATAATTCACAACTGATTTCTTGTATTTAAATGTAAGTTGTATGTTATTTTATATGTTTTGAAATGTTTTGATCATGCAAAATGATTGATTGATATAATTAGCATCATTTTTATGCCATCGAGGGCTTACAGACGATCTGTTAACCTAATCACTGTTTCACCGTGTCCAAACGTTTCCGGAGGAGGCGGTGGAGGTAACGTTGGATGACGGTGGGGTAACGTTGAATGGCGGTGGGATTCGCGATCAGCGGTAAGACAACTATTTCTTTTTCAACTATTGTTGATAATATTTGGAAAATCTGAGTCGAGCAAGATGATGTCGTGTCATTTCTGATCACTCGACAGCAACCGAATCGGTGCAGACTGTAGCCGTTTTCTTAATCATTAAGGCATTTTTTGTGTAAACATTGGCACGAGTGTTTTAAAAGTGCGAAAACTGTCTTGTTACCGTACATAATTTGATATATCATTATTCTTTTATAAGCAACACCCTCCTCAACATTATATTTTTATCCCATTTGGTCTTTTACTAGTGTAAAATTGATTAAGTGACGGTTTAATGGTGAAAAATCAGCGTAACGATGGAGGAGCTGGTGGAGCTGTTTGAAAGTTGCGTAACGCTGGAAGATGGTGGATTTACTAAAAGCCATTTTTTGTTGTTTTCGATACAAACACGTGTCTGCTCGATCGCCAATATAATGTAAATCTATTACAATATGTTACGACGATGAAATAGGCTCATATAAGGCAAATCAACTTAAAAATTGCCATACATACTTATACCACACGAGACATATCGATTTTAATCAAGACATCCACACGGAAGGTTCTCAATATGTTATGTATGTATTGAGATCGTTTTGGGAATATCACAGTGCTTTGTCTTTAATACTATAGTGAAAAATAGAAAGGAAATGAAATATTTGTTTTATTTAAACGGCGAATTAAAAGCAACATGCATTTTTCCCGAGCGCAGGTCACGAATAGGTGCCATGGTCGTTACTGACTATCCTTCCGGTGCCGTAATGTGTAAATTAATGTCTTATATATATGTTCATAAAATTGGGGCATTACTAAGAAAGCTAAGAGTCAAGTCATGTAGGTGTAGACCTTTAAATAATGTAAAGTGAGAGGTAAACCATGTAGACTAAGATTCAACGATGCAGAGTGTAGATGTAGACTGTGAAACAAACCATGTAGATGTAGACTGAGAGCCAAACCATGTAGATGTCGACTGAGAGCCAAACCATGTAGATGTAGACTGAGAGCCAAACCATGTAGATGTAGACTGAGAGCCAAACCATGTAGATGTAGACTGAGAGCCAAACCATGTAGATGTCGACTGAGAGCCAAACCATGTAGATGTAGATCGAAAGCTAAATAATGTAAAGTGAGAGGTAAACCATGTAGACAAAGATTCAACGATGCAGAGTGTAGATGTAGAATATGAAACAAACCATGTAGATGTAGACTGAGAGCCAAACCATGTAGATGTCGAATGAGAGCCAAACCATGTTGATGTAGACTGAGAGCCAAACCATGTAGATGTAGACTGAGAGCCAAACCATGTAGATGTAGAATGTGAAACAAACCATGTAGATGTAGAATGTGAAACAAACCATGTAGATGTAGAATGTGAAACAAACCATGTAGATGTAGACTGAGAGCCAAACCATGTAGATGTAGACTGAGAGCCAAACCATGTAGATGTAGACCGAAAGCTAAATAATGTAAAGTGAAAGGTAAACCATGTAGACTAAGATTCAACGATGCAGAGTGTAGATGTAGAATATGAAACAAACCATGTAGATGTAGACTGAGAGCCAAACCATGTATATGTCGAATGAGAGCCAAACCATGTTGATGTAGACTGAGAGCCAAACCATGTAGATGTAGACTGAGAGCCAAACCATGTAGATGTAGACTGAGAGCCAAACCATGTAGATGTAGACCGAAAGCTAAATAATGTAAAGTGAGAGGTAAACCATGTAGACTAAGATTCAACGATGCAGAGTGTAGATGTAGAATATGAAACAAACCATGTAGATGTAGAATATGAAACAAACCATGTAGATGTAGACTGAGAGCCAAACCATGTAGATGTAGACTGAGAGCCAAACCATGTAGATGTAGACTGAGAGCCAAACCATGTAGATGTAGACCGAAAGGTAAATAATGTGAAGTGAAAGGTAAACCATGTAGACTGAGATTCAACGATGTAGAGTGTAGATGTAGAATATGAAACAAACCATGTAGATGTAGAATATGAAACAAACCATGTAGATGTAGACTAAGAGCCAAACAATACAGATGTAGACTGAGAGCAAAAACATGTAGATGTAGACTAAGAGCCAAACAATACAGATGTAGACTGAGAGCAAAAACATGCAGATGTCGACTAAGAGCAAATACATGTAGATGTACACTAAGAGCCAAACAATACAGATGTAAACTTAGAGCCAAAACATGTAGATGTTCTAAATAGATAATTGAGGTTGGGAAATATATAATTTAATTTAAAGACTGAACATTTTCTTTTTAAAAAAAACACATTTAGATAATCTAGGATTTGTCTTGATATGCAGAGTAAGATATACTTGGCGATTTATTTTTTATATATACCTACGTAGATAATATTGAACTATCTTCGAAATATAACATTTTTAAAACTTTGAGATTGAGCTTTCTTGAAAATACATACAAATACATATCATCTTGGAGACTGAACTGTAAAGTTAAACATTCTAAATAAAAATTAGTTAAAATAAAACATTACCTATACGTTTTGTAAATAATAACCTCTACGTTATCACTTTATATCAGTATGCTTAAATGATGTTTGGTGCTACATCCAGTAAAACTTTTACTTAACCACCGTTTGCCCAGGTTTCAGTATTTCAAGTACTGTGATTAATTGACTGAAATGACTAGTGTACATGTATGTAGAACAGGAAAGGACGGATGAAGCAAATAAAGTTGTGTATTTTGATATACAATTTATAATGACCACTTACGATTCAATCAATACCAGCCAATTATGTCAAGTGAATACCATTAAGACTGCTGGCTGCGACGGCGCTCGACGCCCCATCTTCACTGTTATGCAGCTGTTGTGATGACGCATCGCCGTTCTGGTATAAATAACCGCCATGGGGAATTTCGCTTTACAGACAATATTTCTCGCCTTTATTTTATGTAAGTAAACTTTTTTTTTATTCTATCGTAAATTTTTGAGTTTAGTTTAAATATAGTAAAACATATACTTTGTGTTAGCAATACATATGTGTAATTATAAATGTTCATCCGACATACTGCGCGTCTTTTACGCCTGAGCCGCATAGCCATTGTTTTATTTGACATCTACTGAGATGTTAAAGTGGGAAGTCGGACACCAGTATCCAATAATAAAAAATTCTGTACATCCGCGTATATATACTCGGGCTATATAAATGTACGTATTTGAGGAGGGTCTGTTTCTTAAACCACGTTACGGTCTGTTTCATGTGTACATGTACAACGTGTCACAAGTTTAGCATGCTGCTATGTTTCCTTCATAATTATCACGCATGATGTATCATGCATTTTATATGCAAATTCATGTGCAATATTAAAGTATGCCACAATGGAAGGAAGTATCAGAAAATGCTGTTGTTGCATTTTCAAAAAAACAATAACTTATTGATGACATACCAGATTCTCTTTTTTATCAATGATTTTATTATATTGTTAATATGACTCTTTTTTTATTATCCATCGTTGAAAATATTAAACTTTAGTCTGAAATAGCGTTGGTTTAATAGGCATGTATTTCAGAAGAGACGCCTTGTCACAATCAAGTATGCCATAACACCGACCT
Organism: Panopea generosa; assembly: GCA_029582155.1. Taxonomy (NCBI): domain Eukaryota; kingdom Metazoa; phylum Mollusca; class Bivalvia; order Adapedonta; family Hiatellidae; genus Panopea; species Panopea generosa. Next base: position 27,286,921 of record CM055909.1, on the reverse strand, counting down.
TTGTTACCTACTGCCATGCAATTTGGCGTAACTTTATATACTTTAATTCAAGATGTTTGCGGAAGTGTTAAAGGGATTATATTGGCATATTACCGTCAATTCCCTGTCCTAAATACATACACCCAGCATGAACATATGCGCGTCTAAAGTATCTAATTGCATAGCCTCTTAATTATAAACATTAGGTTTTTGTTTTTGTTTACATTTGCCGTTTTCAACGAACCTCTTTCTGGTTTCCGATCAATCATCGGATAACATCGTGAAGACTCGTTCCCGATCTCGTTTTAGAGGCTTTGTTTGGGAAGTTTACGGAGTTAATGTAAACATTGCGCAATACTTTATTGCGGGACGAATTAAAGTTTTGGCCAATATTCAATTACTGTTTATTTGATAACTTTCAAGTAAATAAAGGTTATACGTCAAAACATAAGCATTATTTTGTGCACACTGCATACAGGAAAAGTCTTGATTAACAGCGTGTTTGTGTTACTTGCCAATATAATCCCTTTAAGGATACGAACCACCTGCCTTTAAAAGGAATATATCATGATTTCATCTATATCTATTTTTAGAACGTGTATTTCGTTTCAAGTTTACAGCTCTAATTTAAACATCAATTGTGTCAAGTTTTGGTGTATTTGACTTTATTTATTAATGGTAATGCGATGCGTTTTATCCATTTTAAAAATAATTTTATTTTCAAAACATTTACAGCATTTTTTTCTGATATACTAGTCAGATTCATGCTCCACTAATAAAACTGGACGTGCCATATATGGAATGTATAGAAAATGGTGTTAAACCCTATTAAAATGTATTATTTAAGTGAAATACTGAATATAGAATAGATTACCGTATTGTTTCTTTGCTTTAATCTGATGGTTTTTTTTATTATTGAAGTCCGCACTTCTTTTAAATATTCGCTAAATTTTACCGCCTAAGAATGAATACATCAGTTGTTTGAGGTAGTAATAAATGTAATTTAATTCTACCGATCGCTCTGAAAGGATATAAAACGATCTGTATTACTACGCAGTTTCGAAGTTGCAGTCAATAAAAAAGCGTTTTTTTTTTTTTTGCACTGCTCTCGCCCGTTTGTTTTGAACGCTCATACATAATGAAACACCGCCTGGCGAGCAGTTAGAAGTTAATAGGTTAAGAGTTAATTTCCTGCTGAGTGTCAAAAGACGAAACATGAATACTAACTTGGGATGTCAGTCTGGCATCATATTTGTTAGGATTAGTCAATAGAAACCGGCCAATCATTCAAAACATCGACGTTCAACCTGGCATTCAGTCATTTCGAAGGTTTAGTGCAACACTTTGCCGTCAATATACACATTTTTTTTTTTCGATAACCGAGGTATACACTAGGTACATGTCTGAATCTGAATCGGTTAATTGTATGTAAGCATAAGCTAAGAAAAGCAAGGAGCTCTACCGTTGTTAGTCACACTAACGATACAAAATTGCTAAATAATGCTTTAAACAAAGCAAATATGTGTATCTATAGACAAATTATAGCGGGTGGGGCACATCAATATGACATTAGGTACACACATCAGTCAATGCTAGAATAATTTAAAGATTACATTTTAGATGTACCCAACAGCTGTTGATATATTACTATGATGTAAACACTACTTAAGCCTTTATAAATTTACATCTTCTGAAACCAGATCGATTCCCCCTCCTTTCCCAATCTGTTTTTGGGCTTCGAATGGTGATACAAAAATGGCTATCGCGGCAAAATCCAGTTCTATAAGCTATGGGCTGTCAATACAAATGATGGTCACCTTTATTTGTTAACCTTCCTTTAGGAACTTATTTACATTTGAAGAAGTGATAGTTAGGACAAATACAAAAAGGCAAAACATTTTTTTTTATTCTTGAGAGATCTCTTCTTATACGTATGGCTTTAATATATATTATAACCATAATTTTTGGATGTATGTCATGTTACGGATTTCACTAACACTGTGCCACAACGAATAACGTCGACATTGTGTTACACTGGGTTTAAATTTAAGGTCAGATTTGATCCAATGCGCATATTTCACTTGATGGAGAGAAGCTGGTGGTTTTGGTGTCAGAAAAAGGCACTATCTGCCTTTCATGCTTGGCTTGACAAGCGGGGTGGTAGTGCCTTAGATATTATTGGCAGCTCTTGCCGGAGTTCTAATCCAAAACTTGACACTCTGACCTCTGAAAAACAACTCTGGTTCTTCCTAGGAAAAGAACTCTGGGGCGATTTATATAAATTCTGATCTTACTTCGTAGTATAGCTAAATCATTTGGTATTAACTAAACCTATATAAATACCTGTGTCTTATACCAACATATCTCCTGTGTGCTCGGAAAATGGATTTATTTACTATTGCTTCCATAGTCACACAGAGGTCATTTATTGCTGACCTTAATTTAATATGAATACTATTAATCTGTTTGTGATATTGAACATTTGCACATTTTCTCTATGTAAGATTTTTTTTTCTTTATTTTCCTGTGACTTCTAAAATTCATTAACTCTTTCGCCATCACAGATGTGAATACCATTCTTATGAAAAGTTAGGACAAAATCCTTCCATCTCATTTTACAAGTTTGTTATTTTATTCTTGTGCTTGGTCAGTTGGTACTCCAGAAAATAATGATATGTTTACCGTTCATTACAATTTTGTCATTTACAAACTGTTTTGCTATCTTGTCCATCAAAATCACGTCATAAATGTCAACAAGGAACCAAAGTAGATTTCATTTGTTAAGCTGAAGTTGTCTTCTTACAGAGACCGGCGAAACTTCCAGGTAACAGACCAGTTTAAAAAAAGATATGTGCTCATTCGAATACAATGAATGATATGTATTGGTTTTTTGGTTTCTTAATAATAAAAAAAACATTTTACACAAGTATGCGAAATGCGCAAGCAGTCACCTGAAAGGCGAAAGGTGTACTTATATGTGGGATGCCTTAATGAATGGCCTGGTCCTGCTGATACATTATCTGCCTAGTGTAGCCATTATCTCCTAGCAAGCTGCCATGCAAGATTGTTTAAAAGTGAAGCCTCTGTTGCATTGTAGGTGTTGGAGGCAGTTTGCTCGGGATTGAGACATCCATGTGAAGTTTGAGTTTGATTAGTTTATACTAATTTATTTAAGCTCGATTGCGTTGAAAGCCAGAGCTTTTATAAATCGCTTTCGAGTCATTTTTTCTGGGTTCTAAGTGCTTGCTTTTTGAGAAGTATTAGGTCGAGCTGGGTATCTAACCCGCAACGTTCTGGATGAACGGCAAATAATCTATCGACTACACTGCCGCCCAGCTTAAAATATTCTTTCAAATAAACATAAACGTTGTGTCTGTATGAATAGTTTTTAATGTAAATTGTTTTCATTTCTAATTATTTATTATTCATTGGGAGAATTTTATAAATATATAAAACTTTATATACTCAGTGACAACCGTAGCAGGCGCGGATGTAGCCTATATGAAAAAGGCGATCGGGGCTCACTTTTCTGACGTCCGCCACCATACAGCAGCCAAGGGTCAATACAAAGAGGATGCAATGACTTTTATTTATGAAGAATTTAAACGATTCGGATTGGAAACAGAATATCAAAATGTTACAGACAAATCTTTACCAGCTGGGGTAATTATTTTACTTTTATCTTTGAAAAACAAAGCACCGTCAGTTGTTTAACATTCACAAACGTGAATAAATGCGTTCTCATCATTGAACCCGGTGTTGATATATGAGTGCGAGCCTTTAATGCCGGCTTCAACAGACTGCAGGTTATATTCACCAACCATTCTTAAGAATCATAGACTTGAACTCAAAAATGTATTTTGAAAAACATACTTAGAGACCATTTATTGACGTCAAAATTTGCAAGCATGTACGGACACCTGATATATAGTGAAATCTCTCACAGTTATTCTACCTGTCATGGTAAACTAGATATCTAAGGTTGTAATTTGGATTTTTCAAGCTCAAGTCTAAGAATTCTTTCAAGAATGTGTCACAGGGGTACGGAGCCTAGCAAGAATTAAAAAGAAATCCCCCCACCCCACAAAAAAACAAACTCTCTATATGCCCAACAATTGAAAAAAAAAATAACAACGAATATATATATATATATAATTCTTGCTAGGCTCCGTACCCCTATGGAATGGGTGGTGAATACGAACCCTGGTCTCGAACGAACTTTAAACTGAAAAGGATGTAAACCAGCAGTATGTATTGAGCTTTTTGTCTCGTGATTACTATATTATCTCATGTTTAACGCATATACGAGCTTATGTATGCGAACACAGAAGTGGATCCAGGATTTCAGTTTAGAAGGGGCGTCACAGAGATTTATAGTAGAAATATAGTGGATTTTAATAAAATATGGGAGTTTAGGGGTGTGTATCCCGGGTTTTATTAAAAGTAGATCCGTCATTGAAACATCACGGTTGGTTAATTTAAAACGTTCATAGTTTGGTTTATTCCAATTTATTTTAGCTCGATTGCGGTGAAAGCTCAGAACGTATATGAACCGCTCTCGATTCGGCTTCCCGGGTAGAACCAGTACCGAGTGTTGTTTTATAAGAGGCATCGGGTTGAGCGGGGGATCGAACCCACAACCTTGTGGAGCGCGTGGTCCGATGGTAGAGCACCGAACTCATGGTCGGTGAATTCGATCCTCTGCTGTGTGGTGTTCTTGAGACACCTTTTTCCGCATATGCTTAGTACTGGTTTTACCCTGGAAGACTGCCAGCGTGTATTTCTGAGATGAATAGACGTTAGGATAAATGAAAACCAGATTTTGCGAGATTTTTACGCAAATACAAGATCGTTTATAAAGGCTCAATGTTTTTTTTCCCTCTCCTATGTAAATCCTTGGTATCAAGGAATAATACAGGGAAGGAATGTGAACGCTCGAGTATTCACGCAAAAACTCGTACTATCTCGTTTTCAATTATCTTAACATCCATTCATCTCAGAAATACAATTCAAAGTTCTTCAGTATTTGCACAATGCAATTCTTTATAAAATGAGACCATCCCAGCGAGTAGTGTGCTTAAAATGGTTGGAAGTATTTATGATAAAAAAATATACACTAGAAATTTTACTTCAAACTACAATGATTTTAATTAATTCAGTGGCAAATTTCATATTCAAAACATTACAAAACATCTAAGATTACATTTCAATCTCAGTGCTATGTAAGAATTTTAACTTGTGCTCCACAAATTAATGTGCTTACATAGCACTGAGAATGAAATTCTCATCAAATCAATACCTTTTCCAGCAATTTCAGTTTAAAATTGTTGAAGTACTTAAATATATGTATACAGCAGCTAAAATAATAAAAAACTATTAAACAAATCACTTCAAACCTCTCTTTAACCTAAATTCAAGATCATCTTGCATGATAGAAACATTTTAAAACATCTAAGATTACATACAGCTAATATTTAATGTACAGTAAAGCAGTTGTCTTTGAATTTTGAATGATTAATTTGCCAAATAACTTATCCTTCGTGTGCTATTTTTTATGAATGTTAGTCAGGATATGAAAGTTTCGTATCCTTCTATATAAATCATTGTTGATAATAATTATTAAATGTTACAGAAATATTTTTTTTATTTGAATTCGCAGGGACCACTATTGTTAGAGTTATGCTGCTTCTTAGGCAAAAGGGTTTACGCTTATATTTACATGTGTAGACAATATATAATTCGAGTGCATTTATTGTTCCATATTATTTTTCAGATAACATTTACAAATGTCGTTGGTGTTTTAAAGGGCGACAACTTTAAAGCTGCAAATGATAAAATAGTTGGTATGTGTGCTAACTACGATACGATCGCTGAAACCAAAGGTCAGTAAAGTTTTAATTCTATATATCAATTACAAATAGTATTCATGGATTTTAAATAAATAAATTTTAGTTTTTTCTCAATCACCATGTCTCCACATCACTATTGCATTTCCCATAGAGCTCCGCTATAACATTCTGCAATTATAAAGAAAAAAATCATACCTTGACAGAATTGGCTAGAAATTGAAAATCAGCATCAAATTTTAAGTGTTGATTTCTAAAATACTTGTAACTTACTGTGTTTGTTGAATGCATTAACAAACTCTCAAGAACAAGTAAAAACATTTTTTACCTATAGTAATATTACCTATATGTAATATATATATATATATTTTTTTACTTGTCGCTGTGATAAACTAGCATGAATGGTGAATAGGTAAAATAAGTTGGAATGGATGTTGTCCATTTCCCAATAAACATATAGGTGTTTCTCCAGGTGACAAATTTGGCAAAAATGCATTAGAGCCAACATTATTGAAAACCAACATTATTGAAAATCAAAGTACCAAACATACCGATACCTTGCTTAAATAGATGTTCACACGCCTTCCTTACTTGATTGGTGTTATTGAAGCATTTTGTTTATTTCATGCAATATTTTTAAAAATGACATAATACACTGTTAACAATTTATGTTTATGCATATATAAAAATTTAACACCGGTCTACAATTACGTATACAAGTGTATCGTTTATTTATTAAGGAGTAGACGACAATGGCTCTGGAGTGGCGGCCATGTTGGAGGTTGCCAGGCAACTGACACGTATGAACAAGATCGGCATACGTCGAAAAAATACAATCGTATTTGGAGCGTTTGATGCTGAAGAATATGGTAATTTTAATGTACTATTTAAAGGGTGACTTGATTACATATCAACGTGATGACATTTCCAGACAATCGAGTATTTTTTACATAACCTTAATATTCTTATTAAGTCCAAATTTCAAGGAAATTACTTTGATTTTTTTGAGAAAATACATTAAAAATCAGGTACATAGAATGTCAGGTGGCAGGTAAGCTGTTCTGTTCAGTATACATAAAATATCAGGTACATAGAATGCCAGTTGGCAGGTCAATCGTGAAACATCGGGTATTTCCGTATCGTCCGTATAATACACGTGTATAGCTCTAGAATACACCAACGCTATTCGCCTGTGTTACAAGTCTGTGTTCTTTCGCGTGAAAGTAACAAATTATGTATCCGTCATTAAGTTGAATATATGGCGTTATTATACAGGTATGAAAGGGAAGTTGATGGTAATCACATTTAAAACATTCGTGTTTCTCTTCCTCCAAGACAGTAAATAAAAGTCTCTGGCACAACTTCCACAAAAGTGGCATAAGGGGTCGCCATTTTATTTTATCATGTGACTGAAAGTAGTTCCAAAATGGCGTCTGTTTTGTAGCATAAAGGCCGAGATGATCAGATTGGTGGCAGGTAAGCTGTTCCGTTCGGTATACATAAAATATCAGGTACATAGAATGTCAGGTGGTGAGTAAGCTGTTCCGTTCA
>CM055909.1:27238033-27279045 GCA_029582155.1 Panopea generosa | reverse complement strand
CAGTGCGGATACCCTGGTTGTATTTGAGTTGGTAATGTACATAATGTATATTGCAGTGCGAAAAGACCCTGGTTGTATTTGAGTTGGTAATGTACATAATGTATTTTGCAGTGCAGAGAGACTGGTTGTATTGTAGTTGGTAATGTACATAATGTATATTGCAGTGCGGAGAGACTGGTTGTATTTGAGTTGGTAATGTACATAATGTATATTGCAGTGCAGAGAGACTGTTTGTATTTGAGTTGGTAATGTACATGATGTATATTGCAGTGCTGAGAGACCCTGGTTGTATTTGAGTTGGTAATGTTCATGATGTATATTGCAGTGCGGAGAGACCCTGGTTGTATTTGAGTTGGTAATGTTCATGATGTATATTGCAGTGCGGAGAGACCCTGGTTGTATTTGAGTTGGTAATGTTCATGATGTATATTGCAGTGCTGAGAGACCCTGGTTGTATTTGAGTTGGTAATGATCATGATGTATATTGCAGTGTGGAAAGACTCCGGTTGTATTTGAGTTGGTAATGTACATGATGTATATTGCAGTGCTGAGAGACCCTGGTTGTATTTGAGTTGGTAATGTTCATGATGTATATTGCAGTGCTGAGAGACCCTGGTTGTGTTTGAGTTGGTTATGTACATGATGTATATTGCAGTGCTGAGAGACCCTGGTTGTAATTGAGTTGGTAATGTTCATGATGTATATTGCAGTGCTGAGAGACCCTGGTTGTATTTGAGTTGGTAATGTTCATGATGTATATTGCAGTGCTGAGAGACCCTGGTTGTGTTTGAGTTGGTTATGTACATGATGTATATTGCAGTGCGGAGAAACTCTGGTTATATTTGAGTTGGTAATGAACATGATGTATATTGCAGTGCGGAGAGACTCCGGTTATATTTGAGTTGGTAATGATCATGATGTATATTGCAGTGTGGAAAGACTCCGGTTGTATTTGAGTTGATAATGTACATGATGTATATTGCAGTGTGGAGAGACCCTGGTTGTATTTGAGTTGATAATGTACATGATGTATATTGCAGTGCGGAGAGACTCTGGTTTGAATTGAGTTGATAATGTACATGATGTATATTGCAGTGCAGAGAGACTGGTTGTATTTGAGTTGGTAATGTTCATGATGTATATTGCAGTGCTGAGAGACCCTGGTTGTATTTGAGTTGGTAATGTTCATGATGTATATTGCAGTGCGGAGAGACTCCGGTTATATTTGATTTGGTAATGATCATGATGTATATTGCATTGTGGAAAGACTCCAGTTGTATTTGAGTTGATAATGTACATGATGTATATTGCAGTGCAGAGAAACTCTGGTTGTATTTGAGTTGGTAATGTTCATGATATATATTGCAGTGTGGAGATACCCTGGTTTTAATTGAGTTGATAATGTACATGATGTTTATTGCAGTGCAGAGAGACTGGTTGTATTTGAGTTGGTAATGTACATGATGTATATTGCAGTGCGGAGAGACTCTGGTGTATTTGAGTTGGTAATGTACATGATATATATTGCAGTGTGGAGATACCCTGGTTTTAATTGAGTTGATAATGTACATGGTGTATATTGCAGTGCGGAGAGACTCTGGTTGTAATTGAGTTGATAATGTACATGATGTATATTGCAGTGAGGAGAGACTCTGGTTGTATTTGAGGTGGTAATGTACATGATGTATATTGCAGGGGGAGAGACTCTGGTTGTATTTGAGTTGATAATGTACATGATGTATATTGCAGTGCAGAGAGACCCTGGTTGTAATTGAGTTGATAATGTACATGATGTATATTGCAGTGCGGAGAGACTCTGGTTGTATTTGAGGTGGGGTGTGGTGTTGGTAATTTCATGTTTCCACTGTTGGCAGAAGATGATAGCCTATATTTCTATGCCTGTGATTTTTCAAAAAGAGCTGTGCAGTTTGTTAAGGTAACATTTTATATTACAGTTTGTATGTTATTTAGACATTGCATATATAGTTAATATGTAGTTTTCACTTGATTGATCGAATATTTAGCATCATATTTTATGCCATCAAGGGCTAACAGATGATCAGTTGACCTAGCCACTGTTTCCTGGTATCCTGAAAGGTTTACCAGTACTTGGGCACACCCAATCTCCTCAAGTAACTGATAACTTTCCCACTTTAATCGGCAGTGTGAGATGAATGATAATGAGACACAATGTCTTTTTATGTTAAAGTTATCTCTTTGGACAAAATTTTGTATCAAACCTTGAAACCCATGTAAGATTCTTATATTCACTGATTACTCTAGGACAATCCCAAGTTTGATGATGATCGTTGCACTGCCTTCCACTGTGACATCACCCAAGATGATTTGTCCAATCATATTCCTTCACCTTGTGTTGATGTGGCAACCATGATTTTTGTTCTGTCAGCCGTCCATCCAGACAAAATGTTAACTGCTTTGGAAAAAGTCTTCAAGGTATGTGAATTTGTTTTTATTTAATAGGACATATAAAAAAAAATACCTGTTTTAACATACATTCATTTGTAATTGAAACAAAACTATGTTACTTTACCCATACTCTCATCAGTGAGAAAAACTGTATAAATTAATATTTATAAATATAATAAGCATTTTTATTGTTTGTGTGAATATTTAGTGTCATTTTTAGCTCTACTGGCCAAAGGCGAGAAGTGCTTATGCTATGGCACGTTGTCTGTCGTCCGTCGTCTGTTAGCAGCACTTTCTCTGAAACCACTAGGCCAATTAAACTGAAACTTGACATGCATGTTTCTGTTGCATAGGAGACTATACAGAATTTTTTTTTTTTTCGATCTGAAATTCAAGATGGCCGCTGTTACTAAAAATAGTCCAAAACTTAAAAAAAAATCTTCTTCTCATGAACGGCCCAACAGATTTTCAAAATGTTTATGTAGTAATGATGACCAACTGTAGAATTGTTAGATTTGTTCAAATGGTGTCCCTAGGGTTCAATATGACCCTGCCCCGAGGGTTCAATTAGGGGACACATGTCATTATAATATATTTTTTTTTTTTTTAAAAAATGGAAATGATTTTGCCTATATCTTTACAGAAGCGTTGTTTGGGTTCCACTGTCTTAAGGGGTCAGGAGGGACCACAAAAGGGTAAAAATTGGGAATTACTAAGATCGTTTTCTTAAGAACCGGTATGTCAGATTTGTTCATATTTGGCATAAATTATCTCTATGTGTAGGGGTTTATAATTGCAGATAAGAATTAAGGGGCTAAAATTGATGGGGCCCTGTAAGGGGACTTAGAATTTTACATAGAGATACTATGGGAAAACAGAAACTTCTCTTTTTCTTTCATCTATTCTGAAACCACTAGGCCAATTAAACAGAAACTTGACATGCATGTTTCTGTTGCATAGGAGACAATACAAAATTATTTTTTTTCGATCTGAAATTCAAGATGGCCGCCGTTACTAAAAATAGTCCAAAACTTAAAAAAACTTCTTCTCATGAACGGCCCAGCAGATTTTCAAAATGTTTATGTAGTAATGATGACCAACTATAGTTATGTTAGATTTGTTCAAATGGTGTCCTTAGGGTTAAATATGACCCTATCCCGAGGGTTCAATTAGGGGACACATGTCATTAAAATATTTATTTATTTTATTTTTTTTAAATGGAAATGATTTTGCCTATATCTTCACAGAAGCATTGTTAAGTGAAGGAAGTTCAGATTTTGTAAAAATGAAGGGTTTCCACTGTCTTAAGGGGTCAGGAGGGGCCCCAAAAGGGTACAAATTGGGATTTACTAAAATTGTTTTCTTAAGGACCGGCATGTCAGATTTGCACATATTTGGCATAAATTATCCCTATGTGAAGGGGTTCAATTGCAGATAAGAATTAAGGGGCTAAAATTTATAGGGGCCTTGTAAGGGGTCTTAGAATTTTACATAGGGATACTGTGGGAAAATAGAATATTCTTCTTTCATCTATTCTGAAACCACTAGGCCAATTAAACTGAAACTTGACATGCATGTTTCTGTTGCATAGGAGACAATACAGAATTTATTTTTTTTTCGATCTGAAATTCAAGATGGCCGCCACTACTAAAAACTTAAAAAATCATCTTCTCATGAATGGCCCAGCATATAATTTTTCAAAATGTTTATGTAGTAATGATGACCAACTAAAGTTTTGTTTGATTTGTTCAAATCTTGTCCCTAGGGTTAAAAATGACCCCGCCCCGATATTTCTATTGCATAGGAGAATTTCAAAAAGTGCTATGGCCACTATGAGTCAGTAGACCTCAGGCCCTCTAGGGCCTCTTGTTATGCCATACAGGGCTAGCTGATCAGATGGCCTAACCACTATTTTGAGGGATCCTGGAAGGTTGTCCAGTGCATACCCATCTTTGCAAAGTAACTGATAAGTTTCCCACTTGAATCAGTAGTGAGAGACGATGACAATTAGACACAATCTATATCAATCATTACAGAGACTGGGGATTCAAAATTACAATCCCCGGATTGGTAGTCAGATATGCTACCAGCTGAGCTATTAAACGGGGCCTGGTTGTAATGAGCTTGTGTTTCACTGATGCACACTAAAAGTCTCGGTTAACCTAAATATACAGAGTTTATTACCCAGCTGTGATATACACTGAAAAAAAGATCTTTTCTGTCTGTTACAGGTGGTTTATCTCCCCTTTTTTCAGAGAGCTTTTACATTTTAATGATGAAATATATTTTAATATGGTATATGGGCATAAAAAACACATTTTGAAGAGTCCGGTAAGCACTTTTTTTTTGCAAAAGTAATTTTTGTTCTATTCAAAACATTCATTGAAGTTTAAAAACAATATTTTCTCAGATTTTTACTTTAATGAAAAGCCATAGTCTGAATGTATGCTGTCAGAAATAAAAGTAATTGATGTAAAATGTTTCGAAACATGAAGTTTAAAATTTAGTGAAAATTTGATAACTTGAGCATCAAAAACTCAAGCACATCGGAAAATGTTTGGTCACGGATTATGCTGTGCGTATATTTTCTTATGCACATTATTTGACAAATGTAGAGCATCAGAAAATTTCTGAGTTACAGGTTATGCCTCTTTAACAAAGAAATTTAAAGGTAACATTGATTCTGTAAGTTTGTATATCTGGAACAGCTTAGAATGCTAAAGTTTATCTTTTTTAAATTTAACAACATGAAATATATATTTTGTGTATAGATTTCTTTTATTTACACATGTAGGTATTAAAGCCTGGGGGTTGTCTGTTATTTAGAGATTACGGAATGTTTGACTATGCCATGCTGAGATTTGCTGCAGGACACAAACTTGCCGACAACTTCTATGTAAGACAAGATGGAACAAGGGCATATTATTTCTCTATAGGTAAGTTGTTAAATGATGATGGTTTTTATTTAAAATAAATTGTTTAAAGGATGTATTTGAATCAGTAATTAAACAGTGAAGAGAGAACACTGAAAATCAAATAGTCGAATTTTCTCTGTAGTTTTCTTATTACACACATTCAGATTTAGTGTCTGCATTCTGTCTTCAAAATGGAGTGTTACATTCAGATTTAGTGTCTGCGTTCTGTTTTCAAAATAGAGTACTAAATATACAGTTCCATTATCAAAATTATAAGAGTGAATATAAATCCTTTTAGCGTAATGTCAATTTTACAAATGTTTACCCATGGGAGGGACTTGTATGTAAAATGAAAGATAGCTGTGCGTTCCTTCAAATAAAAGTAATTTTCCATATTTATTGAACTGATGTGGTTTGTCTATATGAAAACAGTCTTGCTTTTAGCTTGTCTATGTTACATAGTAACAAGCAAAGATAGCTGGGCCTGTTTTTCTCTGTCGATAGGGCGTATGACCATCAATCCAAGGGTTGTTAATTCGATTGATATACGACACTGCGGCTCATTGTCATTCATATCTCTCACCACTAATTAAAGTGGGAAAGTTATCAGTTACTTGCAGAGATGGGTGTGCTCGAGTACTAGATAACTTAGTACATAAGGTTCTATGAAAGAACTGATCGTCTGTTAGCCAATGATGGCATAATAATGACACTTATTCAAACAAAAGAGGCAGATACATTCTAGTGTGAATTATTTGTAAATATCTCACCATCATATTTGTGATAAAGACCTTCGTTTCCCAAGAACTACTAGTCCTGAAATGTTTAAATTGGGTGCTGAAACATTTTACAGGTATTATTTTACTTACATTTATTGATAATTGGCAGGTCTAGAATACCATTATCATCATTTAGCAATCACATTGTTTGCTCAGTGATCTTTGGGATCCATGCATCGTATTTTTACCATGCTGTGGTGTTGGGACCTCAAGTAAGACTTCCTACTTAATCCCATTCATTTTATGGATTCCATATGATTTTTTCCTTCCCATTCTTTTGCCCACTGTGGGACTTCCGGCAATATTCTAATGCATTGTCAAATTAAACTGTTAGATCCCCAGCTCAATCTAATGGCCTCTTAAAAACAACACTCAGTATTGGTTCTACTCAGAAAGTGGACTTTAGAGTTGTTTTTATGTGTTATGTTTGCTTTGCAATCTGGCTAAAAAAACAAAGACGATACTTTTGTTTTTGTCATTTTTTCCTATAGATAGAATTTGATAAAAAACATCTTGATATATCCCAGACTATAAGATTAATGTCTGTTTAGACAATAGCAGAAGTGAAAAATGTAAGTTACCGTACAGTATTTTTGTTATCCACTCATCAGTATCAGTAACATACATGTCTTTGAATTTGGTCTTAAAATAAATATAGGTTTTACATGAAATACACGCACAAAAAACTGTTTTACAATTATTATTTGATAAAAACTAATATATGGATGATAATAAATGTCCAGTTGAAGATAGGTTTAAGCTTGAATTAAATCATTTGGAAATAAAAAAAATGACAACTTTATCAATTTAATCATAAATTCCAAACCATGTGGTAAAGTGTTTTCTCTCTCAAAATTATAGGTATCAAAGAGTAATATGTGACATATTAGGCAGATTTTATTCATTTACATATTTGAAAAACAATACTTTTTATAACACAATTACATAAAATTTGTCCCTTGGTCGAAGTAATTTATTTTTTAAAAACTCCAAAATGGTTAAATTCAAGTTTAAAACTACATTTTCCAGGACATTTATAAGTATCTGTATGCATCCAAATATTTCTTTTAATTAAATCATATATGTAAACAATTTTAAATATGTGTATTTGTGTAAAACCTACATTTTTACAACTCAGTTCAAAGATGGGTATGTTGTTAGTGTCAGAGGTTATAATGAAAAAAACTTCTGATATTATCTTAACATAATTAATCTTAAATACTTGTAAGTTATGTCACATTTTATCCATGTTTGAAAAAAAAGGCCAAAAAAACCTTAGAAGTCATCCTTATGTATGCTAAAAATGATACCATAGTATAAACATATAAATGAATCTAATAGTGTCAAACCTAATTCAACTCATTTTATTTTTTATCAGAAAAGCTGAAAGACATCGTGACATCTGCAGGATTTGAGATTGCCACATGTGATTATATTGAGAGAAAGACAGTTAACAAGAAGGAAGGTCTATGTGTCCCCAGAATATTTGTCCAGGCGAAATTTGTAAGACCAATTATTAATAAAGACATCATTGCTGAAGGTAGTTGATGTTAAAGAAATTGCGAATGTCCATTTCTAGGATAAATATTATTTAAAAAAGGTTGCAAAACAAATTACACATGACAGTTCACTCATAGATCCTGCAGCTGCTACTGGTGTTATGTTGGAAAATGACGGAGAAGGAATGTTAAAGATGAGGGAAGTTGATGTGAAAAAAACTGCAAGATGAACAGTTTCGTGATTTGTTGATTACTAATTACTATTTTTAGGCAACCATTTGCTGGAAATCAATGACACTTCACAAAAGTGATTGGTATCAAGGCCGAGTTGTGCATATTTCCGCATGTTGCGCTTGAATAATTATTCAATGAGTTATGGTCCTTTGAATTTTTCAAACATTTTTTTGTACTCATTGTTTCTTGACTACCATTGTTTGGAATTCAAAGACATTTCATAAAAGTGATTGGTACCTAGCGTAGTTGTGCATTTCATCAGCATGTTCTGCCTGGTTGATTTTTTAGCTCGACTATTCATAGAATAGGGGGGGCTATTGTACTAACCTGGCGTTGGCGTTGGATTTTTCAGGTTAAATTTTTTATCAGGTAAGATATCTATGCAACCACTCATTTGAAATGAATGAAACTTCACATGTGTATTCAGCATCATCAATGGAACGCACAGAGATAAGAAACTCTGGGTTGCATATTTACAGAGTTATGGACCTTTTGACTTAGAAAATTTGGTTAAAGATTTTAAGAGGTTGAAGTTTTTGATTTGGTACTTATTTCATTATCTTATCGTTGGACATGAATGGAACTTCACATGTGTGTTCAACATCGTTTAGGAAACTCATAGAGATAAGAACTATAACTCTTGATTGCATTTTGGCAGAATTATTTACCTTTTAGGCTTACAAATTTTGCTTTTAGCCGGTTAAAGTTTTTAGTACAAGGCCTTGATCTTAGATGTTTGACAAATACGGTCAATTTGTGGTCCGCTCTCAAATTTGTTTAAAACCATGACCATGGGGGCAAAAGTGGACCGTCTTTAGGAGTAAAAAACTAAAAAAAAAAGAGTATTTAAAGTTGAAAGTTTTATCCTTTTTTTTTCCTTTTTTTTTTTAGATTTATTTTCTTCATTTTCATGAAAGTGTATCCAGCTGTGATAATCTGTGCATGCATGTACACGAATATTTCAAATAAAGATTCATTTTCATGAACTGGAACCGATAAAATGCTCTCTAAGGTGTAGTTAGTGCATAGGCCTATATGTCATGTTGAATTAAATAATATTAAGGCAATACAAGCCATCTATTTCGTTTATTGTTTTCAAAAAAACAACTGTTGATAATGAAAATGAAAAGTGTTGGTGAATTATTTAGCTAAATTATTTTTAACAAATATGCAATAATTATTGTTTAATTTACCACCCCGATTTTTAATTGTCTTCTATTTTGGTACTTATTTCCTGAAAAAGCTGGTATTTTGGAACAGCATCGAAATAGTCGAGCACGCTGTCCCTCCAACAGCTCTTGTTTAATGAGTTATGGCCCTTTGTGTACTCAATTTCTCGGCAACCACTGGCCAGAATCCAATGAAACCTCACAAGAATGATTGGCACCAAGCCTAGTTATACCTCCAGAAGCATATTGTGTTGAGCAACCATATTTTCTATTTCTAATTTTTATGCTTTCGGAGTAAATTAATCTGTATTAAGCAATAACCTGTCTTAAAGGACCACTTTTGCTCCTTCCCTTGACTGGCTGCTTAAGACAGGTTTAACTGTAGATAAATTTCGATATTTCCCAACCATTGATAGTAAATATTGTCAAAGGCAAAAACTGTTGATCGATACTCATGACAGCACAATATATTCAGATTACAGGTATACATGATTATCAGTTATTTGACTTGGAAGTGATGATGGCTTATTAAATTCCAACCAACTTCCATCACCAGCTGTCAGACTGAAGTCACTGCTAGTAATTATTATTGTCATGGATATATGATGTGGTGTCTCATCCAGTATCATTATACTGATTAAGTTGGTCACTTTTGTAACTATTCTCAAAATATCACTACCATTTCCAGCGCTTGTCGCAAAACTATTGTTATTGTGTTTTTCCCAAAAATCGTTTTCTCCATAAATTACTATAGTTTTACAAAGTACATCTTGTGTTAAAATTTGGTCCCGATATTTAAATAATTTTAAAGATATTCATTTTCGGTGACAATATTGTATCTCAAATACACCAATTCTTTAGCACCAAATATAAATTCAGTTTTACTGAATTTTCAATGCAACACTATTGTAACTCAAACTTTTACAAATAAATCAAGTTGTATTAAAACTTTAATTTTTTTGTAATTTTTTTTATTTTGTATTCCAATACATTACAATATATATTACAATATTACAATTTCAATTTACAGAACATAAAGCATTTACACAACTGTTATTCTTTAAATGGCAATTGTAAGTAAGTAGTTTTTTGTTACAGACATCTCCCCATAAGGGATGCCATCCTGTATAGAGAAATATCTGTAGCAAAAAACTACCCCTGGTATGTTTTAAATATATATCATTTAGAAAGTTTGATCCATTCATCATATAGCTATGGTGTTATGTGTTACAATTATAACTGTAAGTTGATTACTTGTCTCATATAAACAAAAGTATTTGAACTTGTTAAATAACAAACACCAGGTTTTTTGTAGGAAAAAAGACATTTTTAACAATGAGTTACATAATCGATTGTGTACCAAGTTTTTTCACATAAACAGCAAAGCAATAGTTACTCCACTAATGAAACTGGATATGCCAAATATAGCTTGAAATGTTTTGAAAATGGCATTAAACCCTTTTCAATAAAAACTGATAATAAAGTCATGAAAAATAAATGTTTAAATAATAAGTGAACAGGTTAGTCATAGAGATGATTCATGATAACTCGTGAAATGGACATAAAAGGTCATTTGGTATAAAATGTATCAAATAGAAATCGGAAAAATTGAGCAGTGTCGATGTGGTGTTCACAGTTTGCATAAATGGTTGTAATTTCGGGTGATAATTGACCCATTTTGGATAATGATATTCAGTCGTTGCAAGTGTTTGTTGTCAGGTAGACAGACCCTAGTGCTTGTTATATGGACAGGGAGAAGTGCTGTAGAGATTTAGCGACTGTGTTATTCACAGATGTGTCAGTATTTTAACAAAGTGTACTATGATAAAACTAGCCCCAGTTTCACTATGCTTCTCAACTTTAAATTTTCTTCATCTCAAATGTTTTGAAATGCTATAACTTCTTTTACATTGACCATTGTGTATGTTATCCTTTACTTTAAGTAAAAATGTGTTTATTGTTCATGAAACAAATTGAAAGCTGTTATACGTGTACTTACATGCATTAGTCGTTCTTTTCTTATTGTATATGTGTATGATGGGTCAGAGGCCTCTATGTACGTGAATAAAATAGACATATTTACTTACCTACAATTCTTTTATAAGCTTACACCATACTTAACAGTAGAAGGAATTAAGGAAAATTTAGATATACAAACTTTTATGAACTATACTTAAAGAAAAATAAATACTTTTCTAAAAAGACCAATAGTACATTTTCTTTTATGCAATCTGCACATTCTATTGTTTCCCTCCATTTGTCTGTCTGTCCGGTGTCTGGTATTCATCCTGAAAGATTACTTAAGAAATACCCAAGCTTTGCTTGTAGATAGAGGGCAATAAGGAGATGATGCCGGTCATTTTATTTTTTCAGTCCTACAAAAATTGTGGTTGCTACCTGTAAACTAGTAGAGAACTTCTGTATTGCGCTTGTGATACTCCAGTGTCTTGTTATATGTAGATTGTTTTATAATACATGTTACAAATATTTAAAAAAAAACGTGTATATACAGTTGTATATTATGGCATACTGTTTAAGGCTGTTCCATACCTTCGTAGAAGTCTTTTGGTCAAAATGTTATTCAAATTCCGTCATATAAGAGTTGGATCACCTTATTACCTCTGTAACCATCACGGAAGACTTTGGAGACTCCGTTACGTCTGTTATTCATTGTTGTTTTTTTCTTTATAGAAGTCATTTGGTCAATGTGTTATCCCAAACTCCGTCATAGAAGACTTGTCACCCTGTTACCTACGTTACCATCTTTAAATACTTCAGTAAACTCTGTTGCATACGTTGCCATCATTAAATACTTCGGTAAACTATGTTACCTACGTTACCGTCATTAAATACTTCGGTAAACTATGTTACCTACGTTACCATAATTAGATACATCGGTAAACTCTGTTGCATACGTTATTGTCACAGAGTGCCTGCGTCACCACCTTACTTTTATCACCTTCCTACGGTCTGTTGATGTTATTTCTAATTCCGCCATAGAAAACTCTGGCCAGTCCGTAACGTCTGCTTCTCACTTTGTCGTAGATGGTTTTATACATCCCTTATTTTAATTACCTTTATGTTAATCTTTTGGTCAACATGTAATGTCACTTTCAGCCATAGAAGACGTGTGTGGTCCTGTTACGTCTGCTACCATCATAGAATATTTTGGTAAACTCCGTTACATACATTTTGTCATGGAACGCTTTGGTCACTGCATTATCTCTCTGCTTTTGTAGAAGTCTGAGTTGCGGTGTCTAGCTGTAAGCATGCTTGCTCTAAGACCCAGAGTCCAAACGCACTCCCATAGAGATTTAGTCGGACGAGATGCTGTGAAAGCATGCAAATCCTTCGAAGGGAATTCCAGCAGGGAGAGTACCCAGCGCAAATAAAAGATCTCACTAACTTCTGTGTTAATCAGTGATTAAAATGCCCGTAAACCTGTACACTTGGTGCCTGCACATAATCCTCGTGAGAGGATGTTGCCGCCATTAAAGGCTTGTGTGTTACAGATGTTACTATCACTAAGGTCGCATTTGATCAGTCGCCGTTGTTCTAACGAACACTCCGATTAATTCGACATTAAAACTAATTAATTCCGTTTTTTCCGGTGTCTTCTTTATAGCCATAGAGACACCGTGTCTGCAATGACGGATGCAGAAAGACGAGTTAGAGGATACTCATTGGTTTATTAAAGTGATGTGTGTGTGTTTTTTTAATTCAGATGTACAGTTGTCAAACATGGTGGTCCGTGTACAATGTGTTTTAGCGGAACGTTCAAGCAATATAAACGTGCAACATTATAATCAAGGCAATTTTTAATTGAAAATCAAAACAATTATCAATGTATAACTATTTATTTTAATAAAAAAATGCGGTCGCCTAGTTGAGAAGGTCGGGTGCGTCCCTTGATTGAGAACAAGTTGAACTCGTGCAAGATGTAACACTCACTGGACCTGCTCATTTTTTTCTATAAAAAACCTGTTAATTAACACCTTAATTAATCAGATCGGGTTACGCTTACTTTATTTTCAATACGTCTGAATGTTAGAGGCTACATGAGCAGGCTGGGAGCGGATATAGATCCGCGCATGTGCAGCGTGTCTTGTGCATACGTAAGGCGCCTACTGACATTTTACATGACTAGTGTTACACGTATATGGTTTTGATTCGTTACTATAGCAACATTGTTTGAATATGTACTCAGTGTCATGGTTTCATTTTGATTAAGATGTGTCAAGTTTCACAATGTATCAAACGCCGCGTATCAATTATAATTATTCGATTTTCTCCTTGACGCTGCGGCGTGTGATTCTGTTATAATTTTTTGATGTATTTTTGGATCATAGCTTTTGATGTAGTTTTAACAGAGGTGGTGGTGCAGTGGTTAGAGTGTTGACCACTCACGTCAGACATCAGGAGCCCATTTCACTAACCTTCGCATGTCTTAAGATTTACGTACGAACAATTTATGACACCTAGGACCGTTCAGTTGTGCAGTACTTTTTGAAAATTTTAAAAAGAATTCTATGATTTAATTAACAAGGTTTGCGGAAATTAATACAATGATGTTAGGGAAACATTAAATGAATTTCCTGAATTTTTTTTTTCGTAACTTCATATTTTACACTAAGAAGTTCGTAAACTTACGAACGTTAGTGAAATGGGTTCCAGCTCCCAGTATAGGGAAGCGGACTCGAGAGCGGTTCATATGAGCTCTGAGCTTTCTTCGCAATCGAGCTATATTAAATTAGTATAAACTTAGTAAGTACTGCAACTGTATAGTTAGACTGCACGTTTATTCTTGCAGCAGTTCTTGTTGAAGTCATTGATTGTTTTTTTAGTTTGAATATATTTGTCTCCAAAAACGCGATAATTGTCTACTGACGCTGATAGCATATATAGTTTTTATTTTCTTGTTCATATCATCTTGTATCACTAGTAAAGCTTCCAAAACTTGATTGGAATGCAACGAAATGTAAAAGAGAATAAAGTTTAATATCTTTAAATAAAACGTTTACCAAGTTTAAATGGTATCGGTTTTGAATGAAAAAAATAAAATCCATAAAGAAAAGGCTTTCGCATTGCTTACGTCTACTGTTTCTGACCATTTCCCATATCCTGTCAGTCAGTTGCCACTTGACGTCAACACTTGTAATTGCCCTTAGAAGTTGGTCTACTCAGCCAATACAATCGCTCAGTATTTTCAAAATAGAACATTCCATTTTAAACAGAGTGCCATGTTCAACCTATATATAGATACATAAAGAAAAGGCTTACGCATATATTACGTCTACCTTTCCAGCCTATTTCCCATACTTTGTCCATCGCTACTTGACGTCTAAGCCATACAAGTTGTTGCTAATTGCCCATGGAACCTTCCGAGGATATCCAATAGTTGGTGCTACCTCAATACTTAAACACGTTCTTTGTTCGAAACAATCAGTTATCTACAGTTAATGCCGGGTTATATGCGAACAGCTTCTATCAGTACATTTATCCACATATAGGGAAATGATCGATGAACGAGTGAGTGACTTTTTATATGGGCAAATAGTTCAACGTGCTTTCCTAGCGGTAAACATGACGAATTGACATAAATCACTATTTATCTATTTGTGTTTTCTTAATTTACAAAAAATACGTGTTTTGTACATTTTGGATTAACCAAACCAATGGCTACCAATACTGGATATTCGGTACCACGGAGTGCGGACAAAAGTACTCGTTCAAAATATTCAAGTACGCCAGCAGATGCCAGATCAGGACGGTATTTACAAATGAGTGAAAAATCGCCTTTGCTGGGCAACATGGAAAGCCTCAGTATTGCTGACCGGGATAATTTAGATGTTGAGAGGTCGGAGGTCATTACTGTTGGTGCTAGTATACAATATTCACAAACTGACAAAAATGAGGCTATTAATTTGCCATCGAATGAAAAAAACACGAGCAGTAATAAAATCCCACCCGATGAAAAAAGATCCTCCGGCGGTAACAACAACTCTGCCAGAGCCGATTTTGTACTGAACTCTGAACGATTTGACGTCACGTGTGATGGTAAAAACTTAAAACAAAGCAGCGACGCTAGTGCCGCGGAAGGCAAAGCTGGTGAGAGTGTTAAAGTCGCAAGTAATACCGGTAGTAAACTAGACATTGTTAGGAAAATGAGCGAACCAAATTCTAAAGATCATGTGCCATGGCAAAAGATAGGACCATATGGAACGCTAAAGGCGAAACAATGTCGTCGTCTGTACGCTAAAAGTGGACGAGCAGACGACCTTGCGCTGTTCTTTCATAATGGACGTTTTCACGCTATGGGCGCATGGTGTTCACACATGGGTAAAGTATTATACATTTTAACAACAAAGTTTCCTTGTACTTGTGTGTTGTATACCTCAGACTTACACGTCGATTGTCCAGGGCCCAGATGTCCACTAATAGTCTATTTTAAGATACGTAGTCGTCTTTATTGTGTTATACGGACTATCGGGAATATCTCTTGTAGAAAACAAAATTAAGTCCTTAAAATGGAAAATTATCGGGGTTTTTTAATTTAATTTCCAGAGGCCATACAAACCGTTGCAGGGGTCGCTGACGGTACAATATCTGGATCTGATTGGTCAGTTATAAAAAAATCCACACGGAAGTGTCTAATAAAACGGAGGCCACATTGATAGATCCAATCATTATATCCGATTCTATTAAATTATTAAATGAAGGAACTATAATTGTACCTTCTGAAATAACTGACCATAAATCTAATTTTGTTATTTTTCCTTTTGCTGTCATTTTAACTCCTGCAGTTAAACGTAAGGTATGGTTTTATAAACGAGGAGACTTTGATAAATTGAGTAAAAGAATCTCTTATACTAATTGGGATTTTATTAATAGTAACACTATAGATTATGTTTGTTCGCAGTTTACTGACTTAATTCTGCAATAGATGGACGAGTGTATTTCGTCCAAAGATGTAACTATTCGACCAAATGACAAACCGTGGTACAATTTAGAAATAAGAACATATTCAAGAAAACGAGGTCTTCGTAAGTTATCTATTTTTCATGCACGTTTAAGAAATGGTTGCAGTAACCTTAATTATGATTTATTTGTCAACAAATTAAAATTATATTCAACTTATGAAAAATGTTGGCATGAAAAAGAGGATGCCGAACACTATTTCATGCAATGTCCTTCTTTTTTAAAACGATCGACTTCGTCTCTTTCATGCTACACGTCACCGTCATCCTTTAAGTGTTGAACCCTGTTACACGGGAGAGATGGTATTTCAGACGATGACAATATTGCTATATTTAACAATGTCCAAACTTATATTAAAGACACTAAACGTTTTGATAAAGAATAGATCTAATAAAGTTTAAGTATTTACCTCACAATGGAGCTCCTCATTTAAGGTCAGCATCGGAAGCATATATTTAAACAATGTATCCTATTTCATTTTTTCTTTTTACGTCATATGTGTATATGTTTTATTGCTAACTTGATTGGTTTTTTTTGTAAATAAATTGTTGTTGGGAAGGGCCGATTTTAATGTTGGATAACTTGTGGCCCAACCATTTTGCTACTACATGTAAATAAAAAAGCAATAAAATATTTTTAAAGTAAAGTAATAAAATGGAGTATATACAGAGAAAGAAAAGTACGGTACGGCGTTCATAACGGACACCGTCACTATAAAAATGAATATTTACCGGGGGAAAAAAAACACTTTAAAAAGAATTACTGCATATGTTTTTGTTATAAATAATTATTTCTCTTAATAATATCAAGCCGGTGTGGTTCCGGCTAAAATTAGAATCACTGTCGATCTCTACAGAGGGGTAGGAATCCTCCGAATGGGTGTCAGGTTCATTATTGTGGTTAAATAATCAACCCCTGTGTGGTTCCAGGGAGCCATGAGTGATGGCAAGAATAGGGTCACTGTGGCTTATGCATGTCGTAAGAAGCGACAAATTGAGTAATACGATAGAATTTGTATCGAAGTTAGGTTCATTCTGCATATTCATTTGGTGATGTATTTTTTTTAAATCTGTGTGTTAATTTGTTGTTTTTGTACATGTAGAGTGAACCTGGAATCTTCCTTCCCGTTGGCGTCGAATAACCTATAATGTGTTGGTACGCCGTAAAACCCTGTTCATTCATTCATTATTTATTAATAATATCAAAATGGTCGTTGTTTCCAGTAGCCATATATTTACTATCACACACAATACAGGTTCTGTTGCAATTACGCTGACCAATCTGCTCTATTGCGAGGGTACTAGGATTTTGTGGTATTCTAAATATACGCGGCTTATATATACTACTGCGGTAATGACTACCGGTAGTGGTTGTGGTCAGGATCAAAAGTAAGTACCAGGTTGCTTTTTTTCACTTGTTACTTTTATTAGAAAAAAAACAACGCTTATAACGCTGACAAGTTACTAAACGGTTATATCAAAACTGTCGTTATTTTAACCTTCAAACTAAGAGAACTTTAATAAGTGCCTTAGTACAATGTCATTTTGATTATTCCTGCTCGTCTATGTATGCCGGTCTTATAAAAAGTTAAAACACAAACTACAAGTCACTCAAAATAAAGTTGTACGATTCTTATTTAACTTCTCACCAAGGTCTAGTACAACCTGCGCTATGTTAGAAACAGTTAATGTATTGAGGGTTGAGGATAGAGTAAAACAACTAATTTTAATAATTTCCATGGCACCGCCCCAAATGTCTTTATGATTACTTCTACATGGTGTCTTCTATTCATAACCGCACATGGTTTAGTGAAAGTAATTTTATAGTTCCGCATGCTAAGTTTCGATTCGTGTACCTTTTATTGCAATGCAATTGCTGACTGGAATAATTTACCTAACGATTTGAAGAAACCAATAAGCAAACTTTTAAACGTGAAGTTAAAAAACAATTATCAATTATGTAGCTCCTCGCAGGCTAGAGAAAATTTGAATATTTAATTTGTAAGTATATGTTGAAAACATTTCTTATATGTGAATCATTCATATGTATTTTTCAGTTATTCAGGGTATAAGATAATTTAATGTTTTTTGTATTGTTACAGTTTAACAAGTTAATATCAAATGTCTTAATTCTTAAGATTTCATGTATATCATATTTTTTTTAAAATTTAAAAAAAAAATCACTATTTAAAGGGAAGGGACCCCGTTGGAAATAAGCGCGTTTGTTGCTTTAATGGGTTACTCCAGGTTATAAGATCTTTAATATTTAGATGATTGCTATAATTATTTATTTTATTTATTTATTTTTCTTGATTTATTACTGTTATTTTATTATCATAATAATATATGTTGTATAATTGATCTTATATACCTGAATAAATTTGAATTGAATTGAATTGACCAATTATTTTTAGAGATCAGGGGATCATTGGCCATTACTTTCAGGGATCAACATTCTAATTTTAGACATCTGAGGAAAATACTTTTGGGGTACTATGGCAAATACTTTTTGAAATCTGGGGAACCATTACTTCAAGAGATCTAAGGAACAGGGACTTCCCTGGGAGGGCCTCATTGATAAAATAAAGCCTACTGAATCACAAAACAATTAGTCTAAATAACAAAACAGCTAACGAAAGACAATAATATGCAGCGTAATATACAAATCTGAGACAAGGAAAAACGTTATCAGTCAAATAAGAAACACCTTGTACTTTTAATTTAATTAATATAAGCTCGCTTTCTGTTTAGTCTACTGCTATATAGCAATAGTAGTGGAGCATGTGGTGTAGTGATAGAGCACCGAACCCATGATCAGAGGGTCGTGAGTTCGACCCTGCGACATAATTTTGTGGGGTGTCCTTGAGCAAGAAAATGTTTACCGCATTTATACCCAGGGATACTTTAGTGTGATTTGTCTAAGTTGCAAGAACTTGTTTCACAACCAAAGTAAAATAAATAAATTTTAATATATCAATATTCACCAGGCCGCTCCCTACACTAGGACACATACAATAGTGTCTCTGTATGCATGGAGAACAGACCTTATAAAAGTGAGAGAAAAACAACAACAAAGAAGATCTTAAGAACTTCCCTGTTCGTTTTTCCGGACCTCCTCCCCACAATTTCCCTCAGTTTACGGTTCTGTTATTAGATATCAAAGGGCGCGGATTGACGCCAGACGCCATTTAATTGAATGCACTGTTTTGTAATAAGGTCGTGTTCACTAATTACCATTCAGCAACCGTCAACTATTTTCTTACCGAACACATTGACCGTATAAGGTTTGACATATTGGAAATGTCTTGATAGTAACCTGGCACTCCGTTAAACAGTCGCCTCAACATCTGCTACGTAAACTGACCTTTTTAATGAGATTTAACGCACATTTCAAGTTCTTTATGGCATATTCAGTTTCATTGGTGGAAAAAAACCCATAATGAATCTGAGTAGAACCACCGTCCTTCCCCAAGTAATTGTGTGGAGCGCGTGGTCCGGTGGTAGAGCACCGAACCCATGATCGGAGGGTCGTGGGGTCGATCCTCCGCTACGGCTATGTGTGGTGTCCTTGAGCAAGGCACTTTTTCCGCATATGCTTTGTACTGGTACTACCCAGGAAGACTTCGAGCGTGATTTGTCTAAGTTGTAAGAACTTGTTTCACAATCGAAGTAAAATAAATAAGTTTAAAACATTGGATGGATAAACTTTCTAAACTAAGATTTTCGGACCAATCGAGACTCGAACCAGCGGTCTCAGCGACTTCTCGGCCACGAAGGACTCTTGTTTAATTTTAATGTTGTTGTTTTTTATTTATCAAACAAATGCAAATCGTGTACAAACACAAATCGTGTTACCAAACAACGGTCGGCAATGTTACCATACAACGGTTGTTGCAATATCTAACAATGCAGTATTCGACAATACAACAATGTTACCATACAACGGTTGTTTCAATATCTAACAATGCAGTATTCGACAATACAACAATGTTACCATACAACGGTTGTTTCAATAACTAACAATGCAGTATTCGACAATACAACAATGTTACCATACAACGGTTGTTTCAATATCTAACAATGCAGTATTCGACAATACAACAATGTTACCATACAACGGTAAAACGATCAAACAATGGTTGAAAATATTACCATATGGCAATCAATAATATTACCATCCAAAGAGGTCGATTATGTTACCATACAGAGGTCGATAGTATTACCATACAGCGGTCGATAACATAACCATACAGCGGTCGATAATATAACCATACAACGGTCGATAATATAACCATACAGCAGTCGATAATACTATAATACAGCGGCCAATAACATCGCCATACAGTGATCGATCGTATTACCATACAGCGGTCGATAACATAACCATACAGCGGCGGTCGATAACATAACCATACAGCGGTCGATAACATAACCATACAGCGGTCGATAACATCACCATACAGCGGTCGATAACATAACCATACAGCGGTCGATAACATCACAATACAGCGGTCGATAACATAACCATACAACGGTCGATAACATAACCATACAGCGGTCGATAACATCACAATACAGCGGTCGATAACATAACCATACAGCGGTCGATAACATAACCATACAGCGGTCGATAACATCACAATACAGCGGTCGATAACATAACCATACAGCGGTCGATAGTATAACCATACAACGGTCGATAATGTTACCATACAACGGTTGACGATCAATAATATTACTATACAACGATCAATAATATTACCATATAGCGATCGATAATATTACTATACAACGATCAATAATATTACCATATAGCGATCGATAATATTACTACTATACAACGATCAATAATATTACCATATAGCGATCGATAATATTACTATACAACGGTCGATAATATTACCATACAACAAATAATTATGCTATCATAAAACGGTCGATTATGTTACCATAAAACGGTCGATAATATTACCATACAGTGGTTGACGGTCAATAATATTACCATACAGCGGTCGATAATATTACTTTTACTCTTACAACGGTCGATTCAACAATTTAACAGCACAACGACCAAATATGTTACCATAATATTATTTAATCCCTTGCCATATTCAATGACCGCGTTGTTTAAGGCTTGTTTGTTAAGTGAGGTTTTCAAATCTTCAACGATAATAATGTTGTCAAGTATAGTGAAACCATGTCATTCTCGTTTTTAACAATACATCTTAAATGTAATAAACAGCAATTCTCGTAACCTAAGCTTCGGGCAAAGACATTGCCTCCGACATTATTTTTACCTAAAATCGATGTCACACAGTACATGCGATTTGCAAGGTACATAAAGCACGTACAGTTTGTATGTACGTCATTAGATAGTGTCGTGTTTTCAACGTTAATTTCATTTTAACACGAACGGTTGCCATGGAGATGTGCATGCATGTATTTGGTATTCTGCCGGCTTTACTGAACTGACTTATGTGTTTAATCACAAACTGTGGTATGCGACTTGTGCGTAATACAACATACACTTGGCATTGCGAGCATCTTGGCAATATATTAAAGGGGCGTATGGGCGCAACATTTATAAAACTATTTCTATCACCAAGGAACTATAGACGAAGAGGAACCTAAACACGATGCAAGGTTTAGACGGCTGACGAAGAGACGAGTTTTTACACGAGATTTCAGTTTTGCGAGATTTCACGAGATTATCAGAGACTTTCGATATTTCGCACTTTTATAACAGCCGCAATTTTTGTTAGCAACGAAGGTGTTAAAGCTATAAAACAATATGCAATGATCGCCACTTTGGAGATTATAAATGTTTTTACATTGTATGTTTCACGGTGTTCACATTTCTAAAGCTATTGAATAGAATTTTGATACTCACAATACACAAACTACCGGATGCATGGCGAGTTGTTTTTAATTTAGATAATGAACGTGAAAATGTCCTAATTTTTCCTAGTTGTTCTCTCAAATTCCTTGCTATCACTGATAATATAGCAAAAACGAATTTTCAATGTATAATGTTTATGGCCCCATTAGATCTACTCATTAGTGATTCCATTCAGTATAGAAATGGAAATATAATCCACAATAGACAAGAAACTCTTTAACTAATGAATCAGATCGTACAGCTCTCGTCTCGTCAATTCGTCTTCTCTCTTCTATTTCTTTGAACTGTCTAATAGCTTTTGTTTCATTTTTTTGAATTTTATTTTTGATAAAAAAATCGCTGAAAGTTTCTTACTGATAACCTAGACTACAATATTAACCTGCCACAGCCCTAAACATGATATTGGAGTGATTATTCAGTCAATTCATTTATCAGTCATTTTCGGCAATTCATTACTTTTTATGACTTATTATCACTTTTTGTTGAATACGCATGTGTTAAGTGTGCTAATAGTTAACACGTAAATTACTAGTAATTACATATCTTATAATTATCAAATTGTTTTTGTCATCAGCTTATTCAGCTTATGATATAATGAGGGAATGACAGAGTCTAAGTTGTGAGAACTCGTCGTCTAACCCATTTGCTATATACATGTACATGTATACTTATTGGCTATAAAATATATTAACCTATTGAAGAAAACATACCCAACTTAATCATAAGTAAATCATCACATGCACTGTGGTCGGCGGTGATTCGAACTCACGACCGTTGGATTGGTTTGTCAACGACTGAGAGAATCGGAGTTATCAAATATGAAAACGCACCACAGGAACAGATGTGAAAACGCACCACAGGAACAGATGTGAAAACACACCACAGGAACAGATGTGAAAACGCACCACAGGAACAGATGTGAAAACGCACCACAGGAACAGATGTGAAAACGCACCGCAGGAACAGATGTGAAAACGCACCGCAGGAACAGATGTGAAAACGCACCACAGGAACAGATGTGAAAACACACCACAGGAACAGATGTGAAAACGCACCACAGGAAGAGATGTGAAAACACACCACATGAACAGATGTGAAAACGCACCACATGAACAGATATGAAAACGCACCACAGGAACAGATGTGAAAACGCACCACATGAACAGATGTGAAAACGCACCACAGGAACAGATGTGAAAACGCACCGCAGGAACAGATGTGAAAACGCACCACAGGAACAGATATGAAAACACACCACAGGAATAGATGTGAAAACGCACCGCAGGAACAGATATGAAAACGCACCACAGGAACAGATGTGAAAACGCACCACAGGAACAAATATGAAAACGCACCACAGGAACAGATGTGAAAACGCACTACAGGAACAGATGTGAAAACGCACCGCAGGAACAGATATGAAAACGCACCACAGGAACAGATGTGAAAACGCACCACAGGAACAAATATGAAAACGCACCACAGGAACAGATATGAAAACGCACCACAGGAAGAGATATAAAAACGCATCACAGGAAGAGATATGAAAACGCATCACAGAAATGAATATGAAAACACACCACATGAACAGATGTGAAAACGCATCACAGAAAGAGATATGAAAATGCACCACAGGAACAGATGTGAAAACGCATCACAGAAATAGATATGAAAACGCACCACAGGAACAGATGTGAAAACGCATCACAGAAAGAGATATGAAAACGCACCACAGGAACAGATGTGAAAACGCATCACAGAATGAGATATAAAAATGCAGCACAGGAACAGATGTGAAAACGTATCACAGAAAGAGATATGAAAACGCACTACAGGAACAAATGTGAAAATGCATCACAGAAAGAGATATGAAAACGCACCACAGGAACAGATGTGTAAACGCATCACAGAAAGAGATATAAAAATGCACCACAGGAACAGATGTGAAAACGCATCACAGAAAGAGATATGAAAACGCACTACAGGAACAAATGTGAAAATGCATCACAGAAAGAGATATGAAAACGCACCACAGGAACAGATGTGAAAACGCATCACAGGAAGAGATATGAAAACGCATCACAGAAAGAAATATGAAAACGCACCACAGGAACAGATGTGAAAACGCATCACAGGAAGAGATATGAAAACGCATCACAGAAATGAATATGAAAACACACCACAGGAAGAGATATAAAAACGCATCACAGGAAGAGATATGAAAACGCATCACAGAAATGAATATGAAAACACACCACAGTAAGAGATATGAAAACGCACCACAGGAAGAGATATGAAAACGCATCACAGAAATGAATATGAAAACACACCAGAGGAAGAGATATAAAAACGCACCACAGGAACAGATATGAAAACTGAACAGATATGAAAATGCACTACAGGAACAGATGTGAAAACGCACCACAGGAACAGATATGAAAACGCACCGCAGGAACAGATGTGAAAACGCACCACAGGAACATATGTGAAAACGCACCACAGGAACAGATATGAAAACGCACCACAGGAACAAATATGAAAACGCAAACTTATAGTACGAATGTATGGTATTGGTTGTTTACCTGAGATGTTACTGAATAATTTGGTATATCCTGCATTGGTGTCACTTTTTTTCCATTTCCAAGTAATTCCCCTCAAAACACTGTTTTGCGTTTTTCATATCATTTGACTATAATGAAAATATATAATAAAAACTTAAATGCTTAATCACTAGACAACCAAGCTTCAATCAAAGTATAATCGTACCAATACTCTAATACTTATGGTTATTTGAATGGATAGTGTGATACAAATTTGACTTTTTCCATCGATATTGGTATACTTCACGACAATACAATTTTGTAGGATATATTCTGAAAATCAATTTTCAACATTTTCCATTTCTCGCCTCGGTGACATTTTGTTTCCAATCCAATATATCGTGCACATCGATAATGGTTTCCGTTGTTGCTTCCGGCAACGTTTCCGTAACTGCAAATGATGCCGAGATCAGCTGTCAGCCATGATGTAAGATGGCGGTGGAGATGGTCCATCTAATCATCAGTTTACATGATAACATCTACTAAATACTGTTACTGATGATGATGAAGGTGTAACGTTGTCTTTATTAATTACAGATGCATGTTAATTTTACTTTTGATCACTTAAAAACACAATCAACACATAAGCAATTGCCATCGTTAATGTTTCTACTCAAAAATGTATCACTAAACCAAGCTGAGCTTTTTCTCAACTTAATATCTTATTTTCTGCAAGTTATTATTTAAACTCGTCACACATTAAATGGCCGCACATATTTGAAAGTTTTAGCAAATCTTTACTCAGTAGTGAATGAAAACATGCAAAATGATCAATGAAAATGAAATTATATTGCATTTCGAAAAATTGAGTTGCGGGAAATCTCCAAACGTTTAGAGAAAAAGGGTTCTTTTTTAAAAGGGCAGACGACTATTTTGACATCCTATCACTTGACATAAATC
The DNA here is from genome assembly GCA_029582155.1 of Panopea generosa. Classification (NCBI taxonomy): domain Eukaryota; kingdom Metazoa; phylum Mollusca; class Bivalvia; order Adapedonta; family Hiatellidae; genus Panopea; species Panopea generosa. The sequence continues at coordinate 27,253,646 of CM055909.1, read as the reverse complement.
ATTTATCTACATAATGCATATATATATATAAATACCCTCAACCATTCTTAGCATGTATGCAGACTTACATCCTCCGGAGTAAGGACATCAAATGCACATACTATTAAAACTTTTATTTTGGTTATATACCGGCGTAAATAGTCCATTTAGCACTCGTGTTCATATTGCTATGGATGCTTACGATTTCATGACAAAATTCTACATATTTCTGAACATCCCTCGTATATGTGTTATGGTGAACAAGAACCGCTGTTCTGGTGCAAGATATTGTCAAGTACTCTCATAACTATAATATATTTGGTTCAAACATGTCTCGGATCTGCACCAGTGGAAGCTGGTGTCAAGCACATGCGCAGTAGATGCAAGACAACGCATTGTTAGCCAAGTGTATTTTGAAGTTGAAGTTTTTTTCGCGGCATCTTCAAACATAAAAATGCAGCATTAAAGTTCGGGGAGTGGGTGTGTATGAGCGCGCGCAAGCGTGTGTGTGTGTGTGTGTGTGTGTGTGTGTGTGTGTGTGTGTGTGTGTGTGTGTGCGTGTGTGTGTGTTGGAGGGGCGGGGTCTAGTTGTTAATCAAAATTGGAAGCAGAAAATGTCTGCTAATTACATGTACATACCATTTGTTTCTATATTATTGATACGTATCGGCAAACAGGTATGTGGAAATAGTAATACATAGAAACGGAAAAACAGTCTACTTAGAAAAAACTAAGTACTGTGTATAGGACACGTACATCATGTATACAGTTCCGATTAAAGGAACACACTGCAATGCTGAAATATAGTTCCACTCTTCTTTACGCATGGAATCAAGCTCATAGATAAAAACATAACCAGATGAAAATATTAATTTCCGAAATGCCAATCTGTCGGTAAGGCGTCTGACTATCAATCCAGGTGTCGTGAGTTTGAATCCCTGCTCGGCAACAGTCTCCATGGTGATTGATATACAACATTGCGTCTTATTATCATTCGTCTATCACCGCTGATTCAAATGAGAAATTTATCGTTACTTGAGGAGATGGGGTGTGCTCGAGTACTGGTTAACCTTTCAGGATTCCAGGAAACAGTGAATAGGTTAACTGATCGCATGTTAGCCTTCGAAGGCATAAAAATGACGCTAAATATTTAATCAATTAATCAATCAATCAATCAATCAATCAATCAATCAATCAATCAATCAATCAATCAATCAATCAATCAATCAATCAATTATTGTCTGATTGGATCTGTCACAAAATCAGCACGACATGGTGTTCGTATTTTCTGATATTAATTGAACAACTGTGAATATAAAAATAATAGCACAATATACCTAATGTGTTTGTCAACCAACCATTATCATCAATTTTAACACACAATTTCATCAGTACTTTATAGCATGCCGTTGCCATGGATAAAGTTTGTGTGTTTTTGTTTTTTCGTCGTTCCGTGCAAGTGGAGAAGTATCGATATGACCTTTGCATACGCAGATTTTTTTCATATAAATCTGGCGCAATCAATTATGCATTAGCAATATGCGGCAAACGCTCGATCTATCTCCACGCCATTATTATCAATAATACAAAGCAAAACGGCTTGTTATGAAGGGATTGGTTTTCAGATAAAACAAAACATACACACGCACGCACGCACGTACGCACCGCGAGTCTTTTTGCATTAACCTGAGCTTTTTCACCCAAGCGACTGATGTATTTTTCCTTAAGTAACCAGTACATTCCAGTTACAGTATACATGTACGTAATTTACATGTATTTAGACAATGTGTGCAGTACTAGGTGGGTACGCAACTTTATTGTGTATCACAATTTTGTAATAAAATACAGCCATTAAATACAGAATTTTCAATGGATATGTTCCACTGTGTGGATATTAGAAAAAAGGTAGATGCATGTTCATACAATTATTATTGATCAGAATTTAGTGTTTAGAAACGCAATGTCGATGCTAAAGTGATGTAGATCTACTAACGAACAACGGTCAAAGTTGTATCTATAAAGAGGACATTCATTTGAAATGCATTGTATATATTTCCAGGAGGTCCCTTGTTTCAAGGCGACATAGAAGACTACAAAGGCAAATGTCACGTAATGTGTCCCTGGCATTCGTATATGTTTGATCTGGAAACTGGAAACAATGAAATTGGATTGATGGTAAGTTTGTCGTCTGTCCACTTTTGCGGTATGATATTAATGGAACAGGTGACTGAGTCTGATATGCCTTCCGACCTTTGAACTATTTCTGATAAGGTCATATGTGGAAGTAAGTAAATTTAATCGCGTGTACCGTTTGTCCACTAAGAGTTGCCTAGATTAGATATTAATATTAAGTAAATGGACAATGGGCGATCAATGATCGATTGACCTGTCGCGGGCTGTCAACCAAACAAGTCGATAATCCAATCAGCGATCCATTGTTTCAAGGTCCGCCATTTTCCTTAGACAAGCTAACAGTCTCTAAGTAAACACTACATAGTGTTTCATTGTATTAACTTGGACAAACAACGTCATGTGACCAGTAGACAGGACGATAGCCTCTCTCGAATCAGGTCAATTATCAATTTTGTTTTTAAGCACTTACACTTATACACGTATCACTTTTTTGAAAGGATATGTGATATATGGCGGCCAGTTTCAAACAAACATAAACGTTAAAGTTATAACAGAAATTGAACCAAAACCCTTCTGCTTGCTATCGTTATAAGAGGTTGCCAGCCTTCTGCTTTGGACAGCAACTTTATTTAAGTCCTTAATGAAAAATATCAGATAAATGCAAAAAAAAATTCTAATGAACTCACTATATACAGTATGTTAAGTGACCGTACAGTAACAAATTACAAATTGTGTGGAGCGCGTGGTTCAGTGGCAAAGCATCATATCCATAATCGGAGGGCCATAGATTCATTTCCCCGTCACGACTATATGTGGTGTCCTTGAGCAAAACACTTTTTTCCGCATCTGCTTAGTGCTTGTTCTATCCACGAAGACTTCGATCGTGACTTGTATAAGTTGTAATAACTTGATTCACAATCTAATTTTATAAAAAAAATAAGTTTAGATCAATTACACAAATTTGCAAATAGATTTTGCCAGAATGCAATATTTGCAATTGATATTTGATTGTTTCTTTACAGCAAGACATCCACGAATTGAAGTATGAAAATGGTCTCGTCTACGTTCGGTACCACTCGGAAGTATTCGCAGACCCTATTCGGAAAGCCTCGGAGGTGAATCCTTCGCCTGCGACCAAGCGGAAGGATGTTCCACGAAAAGAGTCGGTGTTAGAAAATGTGATGAAACTCTAATCATGGGGGTCCTTGCAACATAAGTATAATATAGGATTAAATTCTCACCCCCACCCCCGATTTTTAAGCATGTGTTAAGATGCCGGATCGAATAAAATCCGAAAGACTTTATGTAAGCGTGATTCGACATTTTTTACACATGCATAAAAATAGAAGCAATGAATTTAATCCCTATATCATAATTCCAATATTGATGACAAAATAAGTATTTGTATTAGTTCAAGGCGCCCGATCCCACTAAAGTGATATTTATGAATAAAAAAAATCCGTTGCATAGTTAGCGCGTAGAAACATAAAGATAGAAAAATGAAAAAAAGTCCGGCGTTATTCAGTTGGAATGTTTCAACTATATACATGAAAGTGAGATTGGAATTATTAACTTAAATACATGTTAGAACGGATAAAGCCGTATTGGCTTAACATATTTCACATTTCTATATCATGCATATTCATTAAATGCTTTTAATTAAGAGACGTGTATCAGAGAATAAACGTAATTAAACCATATTGACATCATTTATGATGACTAAAGAACTAATCAGTTTTTTGTAAAACTGTAGTAATATCATGAATTTATTTAAGACAAACCGTTTCTGTACACTGTCTATCCGAGAACCTGATGTCTTCGGAGTTGGGTCGAAAAAGCATGTAATTCTATGCCTGTCCCACAATTCATAGAAAATGAACGCTTACTAAACTGTGACGTCATTAAACGTGCTCAAATATGGCTTTCCCAACATTACTATTTTACGCACCCCATATTTTATAACATTATGTATTGTAACTCATGGACATTATTTAATATTTGTACTGATACAACGTAATTTCCTCATGTACATGTAATTTAGAATATATACTGAGCAAGGCTTGTGTTTCACCAACGCATTTAAGTATATAATTACGTAAATAATTAAAACCTTAAATCTAAGAACAAAAAAAACAGCAGATGATGTATCGTGATTTTAGACTGGTTACAGTAAACATGCATATGGTTTATTTCATATTCATTAAATAATAAGCAAATAACGAGTCAAAATTAAGATTAACTAGTCAAATAGTTGTGAAACAAAAGCCATAGTATGGACTAAGTGAATGCTATTTTGAATTGAATATAACAGCATTTTAGCATCAAACAAAAATAAATGAAAATGAATAAAAAATAGAGAATAAGATCAAACTTATTTAAATCGGCTATACAAAACAAAGCTTAGATCATCGACAACACGACCACAAAGCTTATTCAAATCGGCTATACGAAACAAAGCTTAGATCATCGACAACAAGACCACACAACTTATTTAAATCGTTTATACAAAACAAAGCTTAGATCATCGACAATAAGACCACAAAGCTTATTTAAATCGGCTATACGAAACAAAGCTTAGATCATCGACAATAAGACCACAAAGCTTATTCAAATCGGCTATACGAAACAAAGCTTAGATCATCGACAACAAGACCACACAGCTTATTTAAATCGTTTATACAAAACAAAGCTTAGATCATCGACAATAAGACCACAAAGCTTATTTAAATCGGCTATACGAAACAAAGCTTAGATCATCGACAACACGATCACACAACTTATTTAAATCGTTTATACAAAACAAAGCTTAGATCATCGACAATAAGACCACAAAGCTTATTTAAATCGTTTATACAAAACAAAGCTTAGATCATCGACAATAAGACCACAAAGCTTGTTTAAATTGGCTATACGAAACAAAGCTTAGATCATCGACAACACGAACACAACTATTTTAAATCGTTTATACAAAACAAAGCTTAGATCATCGACAATAAGACCACAAAGCTTATTTAAATCGGCTATACGAAACAAAGCTTAGATCATCGACAACAAGACCACAAAGCTTGTTTAAATCGGCTATACGAAACAAAGCTTAGACCATCGACAATAAAGCCACAAAGCTTATTAAAATCGGCTATACGAAACAAAGCTTAGATCATCGACAATACGACCACAAAGCTTATTCAAATCGGCTATACGAAACAAAGCTTAGATCATCGACAACAAGACCACACAACTTATTTAAATCGTTTATACAAAACAAAGCTTAGATCATCGACAATAAAACCACAAAGCTTGTTTAAATCGGCTATACGAAACAAAGCTTAGATCATCGACAACACGAACACAACTTATTTAAATCGTTTATACAAAACAAAGCTTAGATCATCGACAATAAGACCACAAAGCTTATTTAAATCGGCTATACGAAACAAAGCTTAGATCATCGACAACAAGACCACAAAGCTTGTTTAAATTGGCTATACGAAACAAAGCTTAGATCATCGACAACAAGACCACAAAGCTTATTAAAATCGGCTATACGAAACAAAGCTAAAATCATTGACAACAAGACCACAAAGCTTATTAAAATCGGCTATACGAAACAAAGCTTAGATCATTGACAACAAGACCACAAAGCTTATTAAAATCGGCTATACGAAACAAAACTTAGATCATCGACAATAAAACCACAATGCTTGTTTAAATGGACTTTAAAAAACAAAGCTTAGATCATCGACAACACGACCACAAAGCTTATTAAAATCGGCTATACGAAACAAAGCTTAGATCATCGACAACAAGACCACACAACTTATTTAAATCGTTTATACAAAACAAAGCTTAGATCATCGACAATAAGACCACAAAGCTTGTTTAAATCGGCTATACGAAACAAAGCTTAGATAATCGACAACATGACCACAAAGCTTGTTTAAATCGGCTATACGAAACAAAGCTTAGATCATCGACAACAAGACCACACAGCTTATTAAAATCGGCTATACGAAACAAAGCTTAGATCATCGACAATAAGACCACAAAGCTTGTTTAAATCGGCTATATGAAACAAAGCTTAGATCATCGACAACAAGACCACAAAGCTTATTAAAATCGGCTATACGAAACAAAGCTTAGATCATCGACAATAAGACAACAAAGCTTGTTTAAATCGGCTTTAAAAACAAAGCTTAGATCATCGACAATTAGACCACAAAGCTTGTTTTAATCGGCTATACAAAACAAAGCTTAGATCATCGACAATAAGACCACAAAGCTTATTTAAATCGGCTATACAAAACAAAGTTTAGATCATCGACAATAAGACCACAAAGCTTATTAAAATCGGCTATACAAAACAAAGCTTAGATCATCGACAATAGGACCACAAAGCTTATTTAAATCGGCTATACAAAACAAAGCTTAGATCATCGACAATAGGACCGCAAAGCTTATTTAAATCGGCTATTCAAAACAAAGCTTATATCATCGACAATAGGACCGCAAAGCTTATTAAAATCGACAAAAAGCTCACATACTTGTATAAATGACAAGTTTGACAAGTTTAGTTCCATTATTTCCAGAAGGTTTGAGACCCATGAGGAATAGTCACATATATATGATTACAAATAAATTATATATAAGTTAATAAAGATAATAGAACTATGACGAGAATTATATTATTAAACTTAACACACAAGTTGTACAATATGAGTGTTAAGGTAAAATCTATATCCATTTGATCATTACCGATATCGAAACATACATAACAAGTTCAAACAATGGAACAAACATTTAAAATTTAGATTTCATTCGTAAGTTCATATATCCATGTAGTTGATCTTGTCACTGGCTGTAACAAGATCAACTTACAGAAACAAGTTAAATTCTAAAAATAATATATTTGTTTCGTAAAATTTTACAACAGTATGTCATTTGTTTCAGCAGTTCATATTGTTCAGTACGCACATTGTTCTACAAACTATTTGTTATTGGTTATAAGGTCAAAATCTTTATGTATAAGCATCCTAGATTTTGCATAACCCGTATATTATCATTATTAAATTATATCTACAATTTTTGCATGTTCGGTCTTTTCCAGTAATACATTAAAATAAAACATTTTCTTAAGTCATTATATAAATTACACTCAAACATAAAATAAAATTCATCCTCTAAAATATTGCATATACTACAATTTCTCTGATTAACTGGTATACTTACATGTTTAGCCCATCTACCGGATTTAATGTCAAGTCTATGAGATGAGACTCTTAATTTAGTAAAGCTAGTACGGAATTTTCTTCAATTTAATTATTCAAATATGGTTGAAACTTAAAGTTTGATATGTTTTTATAAAGTGTAGCTCTACTAGAATCGATGAATCTACCAGACCAATTTTGTATAAAGTGATATTTAATTCCTTGTGTAACGTTTCAAAAACATATTGAAAAATCCAAACCAAATAAAATCTAAGTTTGCAGAGCAAATCTTTCAATAATAAACAAAAATCTTCTTATAACTTTTATAATATTAACGAATCTTAAGTTTTGAAAAGGCATCCTACCCAGATCTCCATAAACAATATCATTTTAAGTGCCTTCCTTTAATCCCAATAAGCGCTTACAAAATTGTTAATGAATGGTTTCTACTTTGTCTCCTTTATTAAAACCCAAACTTCACTCGCATAATTAAGGATTATCGCTATAGATCTAATCTATGTTTAATTGAGTAATTATTGATTGTAAAATAGCTTTTAATGCCGGACCACTAAGTGTATTCTATACGTCGGCAAAAGAACCACCAACTGTAAGAACAATGCCCAAATAAACTTATTAACTGGACCACATGTCACTAGCTTGTTAAATATATATATATATATATATATATATATAGCTTGTTAACACCAATCGATAATAAGCCCATGTAGCTTAATTACACCGATCGATGATAAGCACATGTAGTTCGTCAACATCGATAATAAGCCAATATAGCTTGTCAACATTGACAATACGCTCAATTAAGTAGCTTGTCAACATCGACATTAAGCTCAATTAAGTAGCTTGCTAACATCGACAATATACTCATATAGCATGTCAACATCGACAATAAACCCATATAGCTTGTCAACATTGACAATATGCTCAATTTAGTAGCTGGTCAACATCGACAATATGCTCATATAGCTTGTCAACATCGATAACTAGCTCATATAGATTGTCAACTTTGACAATAAACTCATGTAGCTTGTCAACATCGACAATATGCCATTATAGCTTGTCAATATCGACAATAAGCGCATATAGCTTGTCAAATAATCCCATAAAGCATATCAACATCGACAATATTCTCATATAGTTTGTCAACATCAACATATTTAACTTGTCAACATCGACAAATAGCGCATATAGCTTGTCAACATCGACAATAAGCCCATGTAGCTTGTCAACATAGAAAATAAGCCCATATAGCTTAACATAGCCCACGCAGATTGTATAAAAAGACAAAAAGCTGACGTTATTTGAGTACCCGACTATAGGGTCACGTAGTTTATGTTTATTGATAAAATATCACGAAACTTGTGTTAATCGACAATAAGCTCACAAAGTTTGTGAAAATCGACATCTACAATAAGCTCACCAATAAGCTCACATAGCTTTTGTTGATGATCTTACCAATAAGCTCACATAGTTTATGTAAATCGACAAAAAGTTCACAAATAAGCTCACGTAGTTTGTTCAAATTGACAATAAGCTCACGTAGTTTATGTAAATCGCTAATTATCTCATTAAACTTGTGTAAATCGACAATAAGCTCACAAATAATCTCACGTAGTTTGTTCAAATTGAAAATAAGCTCACGTACTTTATGTAAATCGACAAATAGCTCATTAAGCTTGTGTAAACCGACAATAAGCTCACGAAGCTTGTGTAAATCGACAATAAGCTCACGAAGCTTGTGTAAATCGACAATAAGCTCACGAAGCCTGTGTAAATCGACAATAAGCTCACATAGCTTGTGTAAATCGACAATAAGCTTACGTAGCATGTGTAAACCGACAATAACCTCACAAAGCCTGTGTAAATCGACAATAAGCTCACCGAAACCTGTGTAAATCGACAATAAGCTCACGTACCTTGTGTTAATCGACAATAAGCTCACAAACTAGCTGCCAGAGTTTGTTCAAATCGACAATACGCTCACAAATTAACTGACGTAGTTTGTTCAAATCGACAATAAGCTCACGTATCTCGTGTAAATCTGTCATCGATCAAGGTGATAATTTATGTCCTATTACACAACCTATGTCAGACATTAACTTCAGCCAGTTTCCATAGAAACCATTACTGGCGGTAATTTAAGCAATAATCTTTATTCTTTGTATACAAATCTGAATAATTATAGAATTGATTTTTGCTTTGAAACCCGTTCACTGCTAATACTGTTTTTGTTGTTGTTATAGTTGTTGTTACATTTTTGCAGAGATGTCACTGTTGTGTATAAAGACGTATAATTAAAGTCATATCTGTGGAAAGATTGGAGTTACACTATAATCATTTCTGCACGTGTACTCACATGCGAACGTGTGAATTAGTAGCATTCCTATAAGGTGTAAGTCCACTATTGATTTTTGTTCTTTGTATTATAGTCAATAAAAAAGTTTGCATGCGTGTCGTTCGTTGATGGACTGTAATGAAAGAAGTGATTGATTGAATATTTAGCGTCATTTTTATGCCATCTAGGGCTAACAGACGATCAGTTAACTTAACCACTGTTTCCTGGTATTAACCAGTACTAGAGCATACCCCATCTCCGCAAGTAAATGATAACTTTCCAACTTGAATCAGCGGTGAGAGACGAATGATAATGAGACACAATGTCGTAAATCAGTCATCATGGAGACTGTTGCCGGATGGGGATTCGAACTCACGACCCCTGGATTGATAGCCAGACGCGTAACCGACTGAGCTAATCGGGGCCGGCTGAGAGAAGTGAAACTTACATTTTATACGTATGTCAATCTTTACACTACAAAAATATAATGAAAAAATAGGGGTCATATACTAGTAACATATAAGAGATTTTTTTCTATTCAGTGTGTACACTGTTAACAAAGTGAAAGCAAACGTCAGAAATCATGTATTCATTCCATAAATTCCAAGGGTCAATATTTAGCTCGTCTTTTGGGAAAAAAATACAACAAAACAATTTTATTTTCAGTAATCTGGTCACCATCACCTAAATAAAAGTTTACATCACTGACCTTGACCTATTTAATATACTTGGTTAATACTTACATTATACGGTTAATGGTTAAATATGTTCATATTATTATGTTCTTTCGTTCTGAACAAACTACCTTAGTTATAGTGACTAAACTTCATAAACACATTCATTAATGTACTTAAATAAAGACGAGCGTCTGCATCCGCTCGTGGTGTTCTTGTCTTCTTTTAATTAAGTTCACAATATAAACATGACAATGCTTTCGAAATATTCAAAATACATTAACAATGCCATTCAAATAAAAGATGAGCATTACAATAAGAAAAATGCATTTTTAAAGAAGAAGAAACAAGGACTATTAATAACCATCATTAAGCGAAAGCATTTCCTGTTTCCAATGGTGATACTGTGCCTTAACTGTAACGATGTGTGGTCCATTCCTGCCATGATGAACGTTATACTACCCACTTTTTTATTAATAGCACTCCAAGATAGAGTCCCTTTCGTGATTGGGTAATTTATACCTGAAATACACTTCCTATAGTCAATGGACGACTTTTCCTTTTTTGCATCCACATTTATTCGCCAGAAGGTCGGTCATACACAGTGTATTGTTCAGAAGAATTATATACAGTGCAAGGGAGAGTATCCCCGCAATTGTGAACACGTGGCTTACTACCAGTTATCGTTAATGTAGAAAAATAGGCAAACTGAACAATCCTGAGTTTAAATTTATTTCAACTACACATGCGTTACTTTATTAAAAAGTATTTAATTTAAAAAATTAGAAAAATATCTATTTTAATGGTATTTCAAATTCATTGAAACCCGCTCAGTAAATTAAATCTTTAAAGTTCATCGGACATAAATGATTGCGTACATAAATTACGGATGACTCATCAATCATCCAGATAAGAGAATAAAAGCTATAAATGTGTTTCAATATCGTAATACCGACAGCGATTATGTTCAGAAAGAATTTGTTACAAAGTAAAATTGCCATCATTTAATAAAAGTGTATCTCGTTGTGTGTCACTTCTTCAACAACCATGTTGCATTCATGTACGCGTCAAACTGACTAACCACGACAATATTGAACACAAAGAAATATATCCGCGCCTCAATCCAAGTTAACAAACTTCTTAGTTTAAAAATTATTTTTTCTAAAATTTGCAAAGATTCTGTGCAAATGAAACGGTTCTTAAATGTCACAATATGTTCGTACGAAATTATTAGACTTACGAAGGTTACGAAATGATTAGACTTAACGAAGGTTAATGAAACGGGTCCTAAAATATGTAGTGGAGCTGATGTTGTGGGCGTATTTACAATATGGTACAGCTCACAGATCCGCATCTGAATCGAACATAGAATAAACATGGAACTGTTGTTGTGGGCGTATTTACAACACGGTACAACCCATAGACCCGCACCTGAATCGAACATAGAATAGAGCATGGAGCTGATGTTGTGAGTGTATTTACAATATGGTACAACCCATAGACCCGCACCTGAATCGAACATAGAATAGAGCATGGAGCTGATGTTGTGAGTGTATTTACAATACGGTACAACCCAAAGACCCGCATCTGAATCGAACATAGAATAGTGCATGGAGCTAATGTTGTGGGCGTATTTACAATATGGTACAGCTCATAGACCTGCATCTGAATCGAACATAGAATAGTGCATGGAGCTGATGTTGTGGGCGTATTTACAATATGGTACAGCTCATAGACCCGCGCCTGAATCGAGCATAAAATAGAACATGGAGCTGATGTTGTGGGCGTAATTACAATATGGTACAACCCATAGACCCGCGCCTGAATCGAACGTAGAATAGAGCATGGAGCTGATGTTGTGGGCGTATTTACAATATGGTACAACCCATAGACCCGCGCCTGAATCGAACATAAAATAAAACATGGAGCTAATGTTGTAATTTTATTTACAATACGGTACAACCCATAGACCCGCGCCTGAATCGAACGTAGAATAGAGCATGGAGCTGATGTTGTGGGCGTATTTACAATATAGTACAACCCATAGACCCGCGCCTGAATCGAACATAAAATAAAACATGGAGCTAATGTTGTGAGTTTATTTACAATACGGTACAACTCATAGACTCGCACCTGAATCGTAAATAGAATAGAGGATGAAGCTGAAGTTGTGGGCGTATTTACAATATTGTAAAGCTTATACACCCGCTTCTGAATCGAACATAGAATAGAGCATAGAGCTGATATTGTGAGTGTATTTACAATATGGTACAGCTCATAGACCTGCATCTGAATCGAACATAGAATAGAGCATTGAGCTGATGTTGTGGGCGTATTTACAATACGGTACAGCTCAAAGACCCGCATCTGAATCGAACATAAAATTGAACATGGAGCTAATGTTGGGAGTTTATTTACAATACGGTATACTCATAGACTCGCACCTGAATCGTAAATAGAATAGAGCATGGAGCTGAAGTTGTGGGCGTATTTACAATATTGTACAGCTTATACACCCGCTTCTGAATCGAACATAGAATAGAGCATAGAGCTGATGTTGTGAGTGTATTTACAATATGGTACAGCTCATAGACCCGCATCTGAATCGAACATAGAATAAAGCATGAAGCTGATGTAGTGGGCGTATTTACAATATGGTACAGCTCATAGACCCGCACCTGAATTGAACATAAAATAGAGCATGGAGCTGATGTTGTGGGCATATTTACAATACGGTACAACTCAAAGACATACATCTGAATCGAACATATAATAGAATATGGAGCTGATGTTGTTGGCGTATTTACTATATGGTTCAGCTTATAGACCCGCATCTGAATCGAACATAGAATAGGGCATGGAGCTGATGTTGTGGGCGTATTTACAACATGGTACAGCTCAAAGACCCGCATCTGAATCGAACATAAAATAGAACATGGAGCTAATGTTGTGAGTTTATTTACAATACGGTACTACTCATAGACTCGCACCTGAATCGTAAATAAAATAGAGCATGGAGCTGATGTTGTGGGCGTATTTACAATATTGTATAGCTCATACACCCGCTTCTGAATCGAACATAGAATAGAGCATAGAGCTGATGTTGTGGGCGTATTTACAATATGGTACAGCTCAAAGACCCGCATCTGAATCGAACATAAAATAGAACATGTAGCTAATGTTGTGAGTTTATTTACAATACGGTACTACTCATAGACTCGCACCTGAATCGCAAATAGAATAGAGCATAGAGCTGATGTTGTGGGCGTATTTACAATATTGTACAGCTCATACACCCGCTTCTGAATCGAACGTAGAATAGAGCATAGAGTTGATGTTGTGGGCGTATTTACAATATGGTACAGGTCATAGACCTGCATCTGAATCGAACATAGAATAGAACATGGAGCTGATGTTGTGGGCGTATTTACAATACGGTACAGCTCATAGACCCGCACCTGAATCGAACATAGAATAGAACATGGAGCTGATGTTGTGGGCGTATTTTCAATATGGTATAGCTCATAGACCCGCATCTGAATCGAACATAGAATAGAACATGGAGCTGATGTTGTTGGCGTATTTACAATACGGTACAACCCAAAGACCCGCATCTGAATCGAACATAGAATAGAACATGGAACTGATGTTGTGGGCATATTTACAATATGGTACAACTCATAGACCCGCATCTGAATCAAACATAATATAGAGCATAGAGCTGATTTTGTGGGCGTATTTACAATAAGTTACAGCTCATAGATTCGCACCTGAATCGAATATAGAATATAACATGGAGCTGACGTTGTGGGCGTGATTTTATTTACAATACGGTACAGCTCATAGACCCGCACCTGGCTCGTACCTAGAATAGAACATGGAGTTGATGTTGCGGGCGAATTTACAATACGGTACAAGTCATAACCCGTACATGAATCATACATAGAATAGAGCATGAAGCTGATGTTGTGAGTGTTTTTACAATACGGTACAGTTCATAGACCCGCACCTGAATCGAACATAGAATAGGGCATGGAGCTGCTGTTGTGGGCGTATTTACAATACGGTACAGCTCATAGACCTGCACCTGAATCGAACATAGAATAGAGCATGGAGCTGATTTCGTGATTTTATTTACAATACGGTACAGCTCATAGACCCGCATCTGAATCGAACATAGAAAAGAGCATAGAGCTCATTTTGTGGGCGTATTTACAATACGGTACAGCTCATAGATCCGCACCTGAATCGAATATAGAATAGAACATGGAGCTGATGTTGTGGGCGTATTTACAATACGGTACAGCTCATAGACCCGCACCTGGCTCGTACCTAAAATAAAACATGGAGCTGATGTTGCGGGCGAATTTACAATACGGTACAAGTCATAGACCCGCACCTGAATCGTACATAGAATAGAGCATGAAGCTGATGTTGTGAGTGTTTTTACAATACGGTACAGTTCATAGACCCGCATCTGAATCGAACATAAAATAGGGCATGGAACTGATGGTATGGGCGTATTTACAATACGGTACAACCCATAGACCAGCATCTGAATCGAACATAGGATAGAGCATGGAGCTAATGTTGTAATTTTATTTACAATACGGTACAGCTCATAGACCTGCAGCTGAATCGAACATAGAATAGAACATGGAGCTGATGTTGTGAGTGTATTTACAATATTGTACAGCTTATAGACCTGCACTTGAATCGAACATAGAATAGAGCATGGAGCTGATGTTATGAGTGTATTTACAATATTGTACAGCTTATAGACCTGCACTTGAATCGAACATAGAATAGAGCATGGAGCTGATGTTATGAGTGTATTTACAATACGGTACAGCTCAAAGACCCGCATCTGAATCGAACATAAAATAGAACATGGAGCTAATGTTGTGAGTTTATTTACAATACGGTACAAGTCATAGACCCGTACCTGAATCGTACATAGAATAGAGCATAGAGCTGATGTTGTGATTTTATTTACAATACGGTACAAGTCATAGACCTGCACTTGAATCGAACATAGAATAGGGCAGAGAGCTGGTGTTGTGAGCGTATTTACAATGCGTTACAACTTAATTCAGTTCTATAATTAAGCACTTTTTAATCACTCCTTGAATGAGATTTTAATATAATGCTGTGCAGTGTTTTAGAAAAGGACGTGAAGATTTCCATTTGTAGAACGGTTTCACGACCTAAACGAGAGATGATTTTCAGTTGACTGGTTAATAGATAGGCCTACTGTATACAGCGTGTGC
>CM055909.1:27228033-27233033 GCA_029582155.1 Panopea generosa | reverse complement strand
TAGCCCAAGTCAGGAAATCCCTTTTTAATATGTTATTTTGGCATGATTAAATAGATATCCCTTTGGCAATACGGAGTCGGTGAGAAAATATAAACATGATATAATGAAAAACTTGTTTACAGCCAATTTTAAACTGAGTTTGAAAAATCCTGATAAATTCCCTTTAATTCAGGTCTGCTCACTTACTAAACTAAAAATATAACGTTCGCATAACCGAATGTTCGTCTGTACATGTCATCGTAAGGGCTTACTTGACAATAGTGATCAGTTTAATATATTACAACAACAAAGGAATTGTTGAGATAAACATATTTGCTTAAAAGAAGTCGGTATGATCATTTGATTTAGTTTAAGTGATATTTTGTTTGCTTAAAGAATAAGTATAAAAACACTGAAACGCAAAACAACTGCGGCATTTATCCGTGCGTTATCTTGACGGCAATGATGTGCATTTATCGTCCAAAGAATATAAAGACAGTCATTGCGTCTGTAAGAGCGTTTGAATGATAAGAAACTATCAAACGGGCGATAAAATACTCTCTAATTTAATGTCATATACTTTGTAACATGGCAGATTAGCTATTTTCGAATTTCATGTGACGGTCTTAACATAAATTTGTTGTTCGTATTTCGTCTTTCGATATAGGTGTAACCCCACCATTGATTTTTGTTCTTTATTCTATAGTAAATAATAAAAGTTTGAAGGCTTGTCATTCATAGAGGGTCCCAAATGAAAGAAGTGAAACCTACATTTTACTGTTTGTCAACCTCTGCACTATCAAAATATGATGAGAAAAGTAGGGGTCATGTGTCATATAAGAGATTTTTTTTCTGCTCAGTGTGTACACTGGTGACAAAGTGAAAGTAGACTTCCGAAATCATGAATTCATACCCCAATTTCCAAGCATCATTTTTTTTTTCTAAATTCACAATTCAAACATGACAATGCTATCAAAATGTTCAAAATACATCAATAATGCCATTCAAATAAAAAAATGAGCATTAAAAATAGGAAAATGCATTTTTAAAGAAGAAGAATTGAGGATTATTTACAACCGCCATTATGCGACTACCCCACGGAAGCACTTCCTTTTTGCAATGGTGGCACTATGCCTATAAGGAAACTCTTTTTTTTTTAATTTCATAATTACCTCATTTTTGCTAAGTACTACCAATTTGAAGTAATACTGCCAAGTTGCAGGCATTAAATACTGAAACTTTTGTCAAAATACCACTTTTTACATGATCATTATATACAGGCGCGAGATGTTGACCGACATGCAATTTTGATGTGTTCGACTAATTTTACCCATAAATTTTTTTTTTTACCTAATTCCATTAAAATTTTTACACCAAAACAGTCTCATGATACACTGAAGACATTATCTTACCAAAATACATTATTCAATACAATGTACATGCTAAAAATTGCACATTTAAATCATCCAAAATAAAAAATCTTCAAAATTGTGTGATTTTTCATGAAATTTCAATGTAAATATGCACATATATGCTTTATTTGAGGCATACACTTGCCAAAATGAGTTTTTTTATGAAGCAAATGTCTCCAATTTGTCATTTAATACTATGAGAGTGTAGAAAAGAGGTTATTTTACCTACAATTAACATTTTGGAAAATCACCCCCATTTCACTCAAGTCTCTCTTATAGGTGTAACCCCACCATTGATTTTTGTTCTTTATTCTATAGTAAATAATAAAAGTTTGAAGGCTTGTCATTCATAGAGGGTCCCAAATGAAAGAAGTGAAACCTACATTTTACTGTTTGTCAACCTCTGCACTATCAAAATATGATGAGAAAAGTAGGGGTCATGTGTCATATAAGAGATTTTTTTTCTGCTCAGTGTGTACACTGGTGACAAAGTGAAAGTAGACTTCCGAAATCATGAATTCATACCCCAATTTCCAAGCATCATTTTTTTTTTCTAAATTCACAATTCAAACATGACAATGCTATCAAAATGTTCAAAATACATCAATAATGCCATTCAAATAAAAAAATGAGCATTAAAAATAGGAAAATGCATTTTTAAAGAAGAAGAATTGAGGATTATTTACAACCGCCATTATGCGACTACCCCACGGAAGCACTTCCTTTTTGCAATGGTGGCACTATGCCTATAACCCTAACAATGTCAGCATCCAATATTGCAGAGTTACATACTTAAATAACGTAAATTAAACTACTTTTTAACCATTGTCATTATAGCATACGTATTTACGTGGCAGAAGATGTATTCCAGTCAGACAAAACTCAGTCTTATTTACGCGGCACTAAATTCGTATACACGTTGCTGTAGATATGTCCGCATGTGTCAGTATATCCGTCTTATTAACGCGACACTAGATTCGTCTAAACGTTGCTGTAGATATGTCCGCATGTGTCAGTATATCCGTCTTATTAACGCGACACTAGATTCGTCTAAACGTTGCTGTAGATATGTCCGCATGTGTCAGTATATCCGTCTTATTAACGCGACACTAGATTCGTATAAACGTTGCAGTAAATATGTCTGCATTTGTCAGTATATCCGTCTTATTAACGCGACACTAGATTCGTATAAACGTTGCTGTAGATATGTCCGCATTTGTCAGTATATCCGTCTTATTAACGCGACACTAGATTCGTATAAACGTTGCTGTAGATATGTCCGCATTTGTCAGTATATCCGTCTTAATAACGCGACACTAGATTCGTCTAAACGTTGCTGTAGATATGTCCGCATGTGTCAGTATATCCGTTTTATTAACGCGACACTAGATTCGTATAAACGTTGCAGTATATATGTCCGCATTTGTCAGTATATCCGTCTTATTAACGCGACACTAGATTTGTATAAACGTTGCAGTAAATATGTCCGCATTTGTCAGTATATCCGTCTTATTAACGCGACAATAGATTTGTATAAACGTTGCAGTAGATATGTCCGCATTTGTCAGTATATCCGTCTTATTAACGCGACACTAGATTTGTATAAACGTTGCTGTAGATATGTCTGCATTTGTCAGTAAACCCGTCTTATTAACGCGGCGTTAGATTCGGATAAATGTAACAGTAGATATGTTTCAGTTGTCAGTAGATATGTATCATTAACATGGAAATAAATTCGGATAAATATAACAGTATATATGTCCCAGTTGTCAGTAAGTATGTATCATTAACATGGTACTAAATTCGGATAAATATAACAGTATATATGTCCCAGTTGTCAGTAGGTATGTATCATTAACATGGTACTAAATTCGGATAAATATATCAGTATATATGTCCCAGTTCTCAGTAGCTATGTTTCATTAACATGGTACTAAATTCGGATAAATATAACAGTATATATGTCCCAGTTGTCAGTAAGTGTGTATCATTAACGTGGTACTAAATTCGAATAAATATAACAGTATATATGTCCCAGTTGTCAGTAGGTGTGTATCATTAACATGGTACTAAATTCGGATAAATATAACAGTATATATGTCCCAGTTGTCAGTAGGTATGTATCATAATACTAAATTTGGATAAATATAACAGTCGATATGTTCCAGTTGTCAGTAAGTATGTATCATTAACATGGTACTAAATTCGGATAAATATAACAGTAGATATTTCCAATTGTCAGTAAGTATGTATCATTAACATGGTACTAAATTCGGATAAATATAACAGTAGATATTTCCAATTGTCAGTAAGTATGTATCATTGACATGGTACTAAATTCGGATAAGTGTGACAGTAGATATGTCCAAATTGTCGGCATGTATCTCTTATTAAATCAACGTTATTATTCGTATAAAAGTTGCAGTAGATATGCTCCCACGTGACAGTAAATAACTCTGTCGAGGGTAAACATTTATTTTATTAGATAGCTAACAAGATCATTCTAATAATAATGGCTATTGACACGCCAAATTTATCAGGGGCGGGTGCAGGATTTCAGTTTAAAGGGGGCGTATTAAGGAGCCGCAACACACAATCTGAACGGAAGCACATGTTTTTCAGTAGACATATAGTGAATTTACATGAACAATTGAAGTTTAGTGGGACTTGCGCCGTGTGTTTTTAAGAGTAGATCCGACATTGGTTATTATAACTTAGACAAATTATAAAGTCTTCCTGGGCAGAACCAGTATTAAGCACATGTCTTACTCAAGGACATCACAATAGCCGTGGAGGAGGATCGAACCAACGAACCTTCGATCCTGGATCCGATGACCTACCGCTAGACCACGCACTACACTATATCATGTTTACATAGTGCAATGATTGATTGTGTCAATTAAATAATATTTACTTTTGTACGTATTATAACAATTCTTTGAGAAACTATACATAATCTGAGTAAAACAAACGTTGATTTCAAGTATTATTGGTTGTAGTTGTTGTTGTTGCTGTTAGGTGTTAAGCGTCGTTTTCAACACGTTTTCAGTCATATCATGATGGTGTCTATTTGAGGCAGTATTTAACCTAGAACTATCCTCTGAATACTGGGTACCAATCGAGAAAGCTTCTAGTAGTACCATTTTTCAAGTCTTTGGTTTGACTCGACCGAGGATTGAATCGACGACCATCCGCATGCAAGTCGGACGCTCCACCACTAGACCACATTGTGGTTAATTATTATTGAAAAGTCACGCGTCATTTAATTAAAAGGACCAGTTTTTTTAAAAAAGAAGTGTAAATTCAACTTAAAAAGCACCCTCGCAATCCATTGAGTTTATGTCAAATGTTAACTAATAAATATACCTGCATGCGTTTAAATAATACATGTCTTGATGAACAAATAGTTTAGTAGATGCCTAAATGTCCGTAGCCTTAATTTATGAAACTTTTGATTCTCAGTGAGAACTCAGAATGTTTATTGTTTACAAACAATGTAGACATATCCATTGGTAATTAAGATTGATTGAATATTTAGCGTCATTTCTATGCCATCGAGGGCTAACAGACGATCAGTTCACCTAACCACTGTTTCCTGGGATTAACCAG